>PVIC010041257.1:0-16302 GCA_004025085.1 Thryonomys swinderianus
AAAAAAAAAAAAAAAAAAAAAAAAAAGGCCGGAGGGTTAGCTCAGTGGTTCCAGCGCCTGCCTTGCAAGCACAAGGTCCTGGGTTCGATCCCGGAAACCACATACAATGCTGGGCGTGGAGACTCACGCCCACCAACAATCAACACCCCATACCACAATGCCGGGCATGGTGGCTCACGCCTGTAATCCCAGCATTTGGGAGGCAGAGACAGGAGGATTGCTGAGTTAGAGGCTTGCCTGGGCACCATAGTGAGCTCAGGGCCAGCCTGAACTACAAAGCGAGACCCTGTCTCAAAAAAAAAAAAAAAAAAAAAAAAGATAGGGAGGTAGCTCAGTGTGGAGGCCCTGAGTTAAACCCCAGGACTATACTTAAAACAAAAAAGTATCACTTTGAATTATCTGTTACTGATACTGACTATAGAAAGCATACTAAATAAACTTTTGTTTTCACATACAGAGATTGTTTTAACATAGAGATCTCACTGTATAGCTCAGGCTGTTCTCAACTGTCAGGTAATCCTCCTGCCTCAGCCTCCCAAGTGCTAGGATTACAGAATGCACCACCACACCTGGTGAGAGAGATCTTTTAAAATACAAATTATGATGCCAGAGTGGTGGCTCACGCCTGTAATCCCAGCACTCGGGAGGCAGAGACAGGAGGATTGCTGAGTTCGCAGCAGCTTGCCTGGGCACCATAGTGAGCTCAGGGCCAGCCTGAACTACAAAGTGAGACCCTGTCTCAAAAAAAAAGCAAAAAAAAATTACAAATTATGCAATGTCCACTCCTCGTTTGGAGCTGGTTTATGTCTTCTGCTGCAGTTAGAACAATACAACATACCTTCAAGGCCCCATAGCATCTGGAGCCTGCCTCCCTCTCTTAATAACCTAATTCTTAAGAACCATGGTCCACAAGGCAGACCGCACCTGTAATCCAGCAGTCTAAAATTCAAGGTTTCCTTCCAGTTTGTTCAGCACAGCAATTTAGCAAGATTCTGTCTCAAAATCTGAAGAAGGAAAAAAAAGAAGGGAAGGCCTGGATACTGGTCTCTGAACCTACCTAGACATTTGGGCCTCAGATGAGGTACTCTGTCCTTAAGGACGAGTTGACAGTTGACCATTAACTCTTCTCTGCTTCCAAGTCATTTTCCATCCTGTTACTCACACCTATTTTTGCATTAAATTTACCCTGATGATGGGTCGGAGATTTAGCTTGGTGATTTTGGCAACTGCCTACCAAATGCAAGGTCCCTGGTTTGATCCCTGGTAAACAAATACAACAATACCCGGCATGGTGACTCACACCCACCAGCAATCAGTACCACATACCACAGTGCAGGGCGTGGTGGCTCCTGCCTATAATCCTAGCACTAGGAGGCAGAGGCAGGAGGATTGCTGAGTTTGAGGCTAGCCTGAGCTACACATAGTGGTTTCAGGGTCAGCCTGAACTACACAGCAAGACCCAGTCTCAAAAAAAAAAAAAAAAGTTCACATAAATTTACCCTGATGGGACATTATTTTAGTTATGTGTTTATATTTACGATCTCACTGTTCTACTGAAGAATTAGCAAAGGCTGGGGACTCATCTTTGTGTTAGTAACCTAGAACGTTCTGGATATAGGAACACAGCAGAAATGCATTGAATGAATTAGTGAACATAAACACAACTACTATTCCTAATTTAGAGGTGGACGAATTAAGATGCACACACCCATATGTGTGTACACACAAACACACACACACACAAAAGGATAATTGGACTACATCATAAAAGCACAAAAAAATACCACTTCTCATTTTTTTAGAAGGGCACAACTTATATTTATTTAAGAATGGAGTCAAGTATCTGAACTAGCCCTAAAAAATTAGTATTTTCTCCTCCTCAGAAAAGGAAGTAAGTGTTTCTTTCACAGATAGAATCTATGGGAGACCAAAAAACACAAAAATTTGATACCACTGACTTCAGTAAGGACACTCCAAATGCTGTATCAGTGATGACAAACCTTCTAGGCCAAACTGAAACCCAAAGCCCACTTATTCATCACTGTGTGCTAACACTGCAATTAACTTGAATGGTGAGGTTTTAGTTTAGGAAAAAAAAAAAACCTCATACATTAAAAGAAAAACATAGTAACAGAGCTTTCAATGATACAAACAGCCCACAGCAGTGCTTGTGCCGTAGTTTGCACTACTGCTGTATACTTACTGTTAAAATACATTCATACATTCATATTTACTTGACAAAATCATGCAATAACAAATATTTGTATTTTTACAGAGAGAGAAAAGGCCAAGATCTACACGGAAAGCAGTGGCCCAAAGATGCAAGAGCTCTGCCTCAGGTTATCTGGCTGAAAGGCCACTTCTATACATTTATTATGATGGGGAAATAAGAACTATCAAAAGTTGTCATCAGCATGTTACTTGGAAGGGTACAGTTTATGCTATTAATGGCTTTTAGTGTCACATAATTTGTCTCTAATAAGTGAAAATATTTCAGATTTCAGAAGAACTAAAATATATTTTACTTTCTGAATATATCATTTTTTAAAAACCACTGCAACTACAGGCATATCTCCTTTATTCAGTAGAATATTCCAAAAATGCAAATAGGTTCAATCCTCTTTCTACATCCATCAGCCATTTATGAGAACATCAAGCAAACTCATATTTCAGAGATTACACTAAAAAAATAAAAGACCACAGTAAATCCTTTCATAAAAAATGATTCATGTACATATCACACTATAATTTCTGTGTTGATTACATTTCCACACCTACATTTCTGAAAGCTGGTTTTCATAAAATTTCATTTTTTAGTGATCCCACATTAAAGTAACTCTTAAATGTTGCAAAGTAGCAGTGTCTAGTGTTTGTTAAACACCCAGTTCTTTTCTTGAACTTTGAAGATAAAATCTTCTTAAATTTGATACTAGAGCATGAGCCAAGTGTTTTTTTTTTTTTTGAGACAGGGTCTCGCTTTGTAGTTCAGGCTGGCTCTGAGCTCACTATGTAGTCCAGGCAAGCCTCGAACTCAGCAATCCACCTGCCTCTGCCTCCCGAGTGCTGGGATTACAGGCATGAGCCACCACGCCTGGCGAGCCAAGTTTATTTCCCTCACTTCTGTCATGAGCTTTGTTGTTGTTGTTGTTGATGTTGTTGTTGTTGTTGTTTTGGTACTGAGGCTTGAACTCTGAAGTACATCCCCAGCCCTTTTTAATTTTCATTTTTGAGATAATGTCCTGCCCAGATGCCTACACTGAGCTCAGATCTGAGCATCTCCTGCCTCAGCCTCCTTGTACTGGGATTGCAGGTGTGCGCCAGCAATTTGGCTGACCCTTGTGATTTTCTAACACTTCAAAGCTTTCTCCTCTCATACTGCCTCTGTGATTTGTTCTTCCCCCATTTTTCCTTCTAAATGTCACCATTAATAACATCACTTTCACTCTCTTCTTCCTGCTTCTCACAGGCAGACACTATCACAGTTGTCTCTGCACTTTAGGGATGAACAGAGTCCCTGAGATTAGGTAATTTACAGAGGACATCGACTTTTTTTTCCCCTTCATAGTCCTAGAGGCTGAGAAGTACAAGACTGAAGCTCTGTGTCAGTGAGGGCCTTCTAACTGCGATCCCACCCGCAGCGTCCAGCCCCTGTAACATGGCACTAACCCACCTGTGCAGTGGGTCCCCCATAAATCCACACCTTCCCTTAGGTCCCACCTCCAAGTACTGTGACACTGCGGATCATATTTCCAACACATGCTTTTGGCGGACATATTTAAACCACAGTACCAATTTTCCTAAGCTCCATCAATGCTAGTTTTATTAGGAACCCAAGTACTGTTCACCAGTGAATTCTCAGGAACCAAAAACCTCCCACACCCTGACCCCACCATTCCTCAAAGGCTTCCCACTGTGCAGGCTTCTGCCTGTTGCCCATCCACCCACAAATAAATTGGACTGAGACTCCAATCCAGTGCTCCATCTTCAAGGCTGCAAACCCTAAACCTGGCCATCTGCCTCTAATCTTCAGTCCTTATCTCTTCTCATTCTGTTAGCTCCAACTAAAACTGCAAGTCCTTCCCTCTGTCTCTAATCTTTAGTTTACTTACTTTCCCAACTTTGGTCACAGAAAAAACATGATATCTCACGCATGGTTGTCACATTCATGTACCAAATCTCACCTCCTATCTTACCCTTTTCTATGAGGTCATGTGTGAAATACCTCACTCTACTGGATTCTGAAAAGGAAGTCAAGAGGAAATGGAGTTTAAAACTGTAAACCTGATCAGAGAATGTAGAGATTATCTAATCCAGCCGTTTGAAATAGTAGACAAAGAAGACCAGACCAAGAGTTCTGGAGCCCTTTCCAGGAATGCTGTCAGCTTTCCATCACTGTAGTACATATTTGAGATAAGTTATAAAGGGGAAAGTTATATTTTGGCTCAAGATCCTCAGAGCTTGGGTTGGCCCTGTTGTTTGGGGACCATGACAACACATCCTGCCAAGAGTGTATGGTGGGGCAACATGGCTCACCTCATGCCAGGAAGCAAAAACGAAGGAAGCAGGACCTGGAGTCCCACTGACCCCCTACCAGCTCCCTATTAAAGGTTCCTCCACCGTGAGGAGCACCACAGGCCAAGGTGAAGATTTTAACACACAGATCTTATGTTCATTTGTCCACAGCACCAAGTCCTTTCCCAGACCCTGCTCAGGCTCCCCATGCTTCATTTTCTCTGACCCACCAGACCTTAGGAGAGCATTTCAATACCACTCACCTGGCTCATGTACTTCTTGCCAGTCTCGAACCTTTCTTTTTCCATTTTGCCCAGTTTGCTAAAGCATTGCCAGAAAAGGACACAAAATTGACCTAATTCCATTTCAAATGCATCCCAACCAACTGATAAAGGTCCAGTTGAAGACTGGATCCAACCCCTTTGCCATCTGCAGAGGCCCCTGCACCCACCTGCTTAGTGCCCAATGCTGAGGGAAGAAGAGAACTCAGAGAACAGAACTCATCCACTCTCCCTGCCTGGAATATATCCTGCTCCCTGCCACCTCTGTCCCTTGCTTACCCTGATCCCACTACCAGATGCCCTGCCCAGCACCTTTGAATGACTGAATGTGAGCCCCACTGAGTGTCAGTTGTACATTTCCTCCCTGGTTGGTAGTGAGGTCATTGTTTGTAACTCAGTTTGCACCATTTTATTTTGGCATGATTTCAGACTTACAGAAGAAATATAAGAGGTTTGTAGCAGCCTCATAGAGATAAAGCAAATGTTAAACCAAGATTCCTGGATTCTAGGAACCACCTATATTCCTGATATATTAACATTTTACTACGTTGGTCTCTCCTTTCTCTCTTTCATATATGTATACATGTTTACATATTTATACATACCTTTCATATATGTATACATGTTTACATATTTATACATACCTATACATATACATTTACATAAATATATACATCATGTTTGCAAGCTATTCTACAAAAAGTTCAGGAAAAAAATATATATAGTCATCCATCATTTCATGAAGGGGACATGTTACGAAAAATGTGCTACAACTCAGTTTTGTCACTGTGTACTTACTGAACTAATGTAGCTATGACATCATTAGACAACATAATCTCATGGGCCACCATCATATATGCAGTTGATTATTGGCTGATATTCATATACAGTTATATCATCTTGTGTGTTCTCTATATATGTGTGGATGGGTGGAGAGAAGTAGCTAAGTAGGAAGGCAGAGAGGTAGATAGACACTGTAGATAGATGGACTAATGCACTTTGCTAACACTTCTTTCTCCATCCCACAACTAAGTGTCTGCAAACTCTGTGTTCTCTCCTGAGTACTCTCAACTGCCTTATGCAGACACTCTAGGTGATCTCATTGGCTTCAAAATGCCAGCTATATATTAATGGCTCCGAACACACTTCTCTTGCCCCATCTCTTTCCTGAGCTCTGAGGTCTTATATTCAGTTGTCTGACACCCTGAGTTGGCTATCAATGAACATATTTGACATAATAGGTCCAAAGCAAGTTTCTGACTAAAACTGTTCTTGAGTCCCTTTGATCTACCTATTTTGAATCTTCTCAACTATCCACCCCATTTCTCAGTTGAAATCCTAAAAGACATGTTTACCGCTTCCTCACCTCCTGCTCACACACCCAAATGATGGTCAGTTCTGCTTCCCAAGCCCTGGCATTCCACTTCTCTCCATCTCTGCGTCTTACATTGCAACCAAAGTTCCTACTTGACCCAATGGAAGAGACTCACCTGTGTCTCCATACTTCCACTCTAATCTTTCTATCCATTGTTCTCAGAGAAAACAGTATAGGCTTTGAAAAACATAAATCAGACCTGGAGATGTAGCTCACTGGTACATGTGAGGTCCTGGGTTCAATCACCCGCACTGAAAACCCCACAAATCACATGTCCCTCCCATCCAAAATCCTCCCTTAGCTTTTGCTACCCTTAGAATGAGATCTAAAGTCCTTTCATAGCCTCTCCCTGCTTTTCAGAACTTTTTTCCTACCATTTTCTGACCTTACTGAACTTCAGCCATCCTGATTGCATTAGTCTGTTTTCTGTTACTATAATGAAACATCCAAAGCAGGCTACTTTAACAATAAAAGAGTTTTCTTAAACTGATAGTTCTGAATGCCACAGTCCTGGCATTAGTGTGCTCTCCCGAGGACTTCATGGTGGGTGGCACCACATAGCAGGTGCATGTGTGGGAGAAGGGATCAGACCCCCCAGAAAGAAAGGCAGAGAGACTGAGTAGTCACAGGGCTTCTTCCTTTTTAACATCTTTCTCTCAGGAACTGACTCAGAAGCCCATGGGAAATACCTTTAGCTTCTCCAGGAGCACCAGGGACCTCCCACTGGGCCAACGACTTACAAGTCTCCCATCACCCCACAGTATTGCCGCACCAGGAACCAAGCCTGAGGCACTCGAACTCCTGGGGGTCACAGTCCATATCCAGAAATGGCCCTGACCTTTGTGTGTCTCCAGAATCATGGCAAGATCATTCCTTGCGTGTCTGCAATTCTCTTTGCCTGGTGTACTCATTCCCCAGAATTTCCTCTTTCAAATCTCAGCTTCTCCTTCAGAGAAGCCTTTCCTGACCTGTGTCACTGCAACTCACCATTTATTTTATTTCACGGCACTTGCTAGTACCTGAATTACAGATTTGTTTGCTTATCCTGCTACAGTGTGAACTCCAAGCAAAGAAGGACTCATTTATTCACCATGGTATCCCTATTGTGTCCTTAAGGACAGGATATGTACAGTACCTCATTTCTACATAGGTATGTACACCTTTCCAGTAAGTTCTTTGTAGGAATGCAGCATGTCTTTTCCATCATCTTTTTGCTTTGTAGATATCAGGAACTTAATATCCTAGTACCTTTTAAATAGATGTAGATGGAGGAAGTTAATATATATCTTGATTCCTTCAAAAACTTAAAATCAAGGGCTGGAGGGTTAGCTCAGTGGTTCCAGCACCTGCCTCGCAAGCGCAAGGTCCTGAGTTCGATCCCCGGTTACCACATTTAATGCTGGGTGTGGAGACACGCCCACCAACAGTCAACACCGCATACCACAATGCCGGACGAGATGGCTCACGCCTGTAATCCCAGCACTCGAGAGGCAGAGACAGGAGGATTGCTGAGTTCGCGGTGGCTTGCCTGGGCGCCATAGTGAGCTCAGGGCCAGTCTGAACTACAAAGCTAGACCCTGTCTCCAAAAAGCAAAATAATAATAATAATAATAATAATAATAATCAAGGACAATTTTTTGGCTGATTAAAATATATCCTTCTAGTCATTTTTATTTGTGTTTTGGGAACAGGGTCTTGCTTTGTAGTTCAGACTGGCCCTTGGCTCACTATGTAGCCCATGCAAGCCCCGAACTCAGCAGTCCTCCTGCCTCTGCCTCCTGAGTGCTAGGATTACAGATGTGAGCCACCACTGCCAGCACTGTGGTGTGTGGTACTTATTGTTGGTGGACATGAGTCACCATGCCTGGCATTATTCTACGTGGTTACCAGGGATCGAACCCCAGACCCTGCACTTGCCAGGCAGTTGCCGGAACCACTGAGCTAAATCTCTGGCCCTCTTCTAGCCATTTATAGTGAAACATCACATCCAAAAACAAACACACAAACAAAACCCAAATCACAATCAGGCATGGTGTGGCATACTTGTACTTCCAGCACTCAGGAGGCTGAGGCAGGAGGATTTCTGTGAGTTTGAGGCCAACCTGGTCTATATAGTGAGTTTAGTATATGTGCTGCCAAAGCAAGCACAATATATAATGAGTTTAAAGCCAGTCTCAACTACATAGCAAGACCTTGTTTCCAAAAAAAAAAAAAAAAATCACAGAGTATTTCCCAGGATCTCTGTGCTTCTTCTAACATTTTTCACTGCAGGAAAGGGGCAGAAGTGGTTTTCACAAAGTATTCTTTCATTTGGTTTTTGCATGGTGCTTCTCATTCTCCTGAAACTAAAAAATTCTGTTCTCTCGATGTAGACATCCTGAGGATATTCAGATTTCACTTAAAAATACATATTCATACACAAATATGGATATCTGAAGAAGTCAAGGGAAAAACCAGCCCTCCCAACTATTCCCTGGATTCTTTCTTTTTTTCTCTTATGAGTCAAGGAAAACTGTTTCCAGCTCCCCTGAGGCTTCTGTTAGTGCTTGTCAGAATCCGAACGATTGCATGCAGAGCTGCCTTGTCTTTTCCCACTGGCAGGCTGCAGATCCAGTCTCCTCCGTTCATTTATTTGTTTAGAGCAGGGAGACTGTAAGTGGCTTTGTAGAGAACTGGAAGGAATGCCAAAAATGTTTACTGCAAGCTTCTCCCTTCCCTTCTGTTCTCCTCTCATCTGAAACTTAAAAGTAAATGAATAGCATTTCAATGTTCCAATTTATTCTTAGTTACTTAAAACAGAAAAACCTACTACTCACAAAATAACATTACTGTGTTTCTTTCCAAGTACCTTTTTTCCTCTGATTTTAAAATCTAAAATTGGCTGCAAGTTATCATTACAGATAATCAGAAATCAAAATGATCCACAATATAATGCTGCTAGTGTACAAAAATATACTGACCATAAAAAGAAAGTGACTAGTGTCAGGGTGGCTCAGTGGTGCAGTGCCTGTCTGGCAAATGCAAGGTCCTGGGTTTGATTCCTGGTACTGGGAAAAAATAGACTATATTTCAGTAGGAAAACTAAGATAACATTCTTACTGCTTGAAAATTTGAGGACGATAGCCTTAAACATAAGAGGCATCCTTAAGGGTAAACATAAGTTATAAAGGGAGTCTTAATGAATTCTTTAATTCCCCTCTGATGCATGCTAAAATTCCAAAGAACTCTTCCGCACAACACAGAGTCTCCCCATCAGTTTTCATACATTCTTGATCTGTAATCAGTACTTTGAAAATGGAAGTGACTGGTAATCGAATCAGTCCTTTCACCTCGATATTCACGGTTCATGTAGAAACACATATGAAAGGAAGCCTCTGAGAAAGATGGGATTGTTCATTGTTTTCGTGTTATGTGAGACACAGCGCTGCCTCCACCAGGACAGCTGCAGCTGCGGAGTCCCACGGAAACGCTGCGTGGCGCCAGTCAGTAATTACTGCAGGCGCTGGGCCTGACCAGCAGGACTAACTGCCGGCCGGCAACGGCTAGTTTTCCAAAGCCTCAGAGAGACTGTGCTCAGCAATCTGTTAGTTCACATCCGCCAATGGTAAGCAGAGAGTTCCTCTGAAAACATTTTGATTGCATCAGCGTGGCATGTCACTAAAGAAATCAAAATGACTTTCATGGGTGGACATCAAAATAATTATAAATTTGAAGAAACTGATGATCGACTAGGTATGTTAATTACAGAGGGATTAGATTTGCTTATTTTGGGAATTCTTAAGTTTAATGAAATACTGAAGAGGGAGTGCATTTTTAATGCACTTTGTTGACTGACATGTATGGAAATACATGTGGATATACACATAAACATGTTATAGATGCAAATATGTAATATTTTCCATATTAGTCAATAAGTTTTTTCAGAATAGGTATCATGTCTTTGAGTGTATTCAAAAAAAACCAACTCATGGGCCGAAGATTTATCTCAGTGGTTCCGGCACCTGCCTCACAAGTGCAAGGTCCTGAGTTCAGTCCCCGGTAACCATATACAATGCTAGGTGGGGTGACTCACGCCCACCAGCAATCAATAGCACATACCACAGTGCCGGGCATGGTGGCTCACACCTGTCATCCCAGCACTCGGGAGGCAGAGACAGGAGGATTGCTGAGTTCGAGGCTTGCCTGGGCTACATAGTGAGCTCAGGGCCAGCCTGAACTACAAAGTGAGACTCTGTCTCAAAAAACAAACAAACAAACAAACAAACAAACAAAAAACCAACTCAGTGCCTTACACATAAATATCCATGGGGCCAGATGCGGTGGTGCATGCTTATAATTTCAGCACTCTAGAAGCTGAGGCAAGAGGATCATTGCAACTTTGAGGCCAGCCTGGGTTACATAGTGAATTCAAGCCAGCCTGAACTTCTTAGTGAGACCCTGTTACAAAAAAACCCCGAAAACCAAAATGAATAAATAAGTAAATAAATACCCATGGAACACAGACATTAATATACATATTTGTTCCTTCAGAATATAATAAAAATAGTACTGGGGATGAGGCTCACTAGTAGAGTATTTACCTATGATGTGCAAGATTATAGGTTCAACCTCAGCACTACAAAAAAGAAAACAAAATGGTAAAATGTGGTGTAAATTGACAATATGATTAAGCATGCTTTAGTAAAAGCATCCAGAGCAAACTCTACATAGCCACTGACAGTATGACCTCATAACAACTTTTAGGGAGCTTTCTTTTTTTGAGAGATAGTTAAACTTCAATAACTATAAACTTTTTTTTTTTGAGACAGGGTATCCCTGTATAGCCCAGGGTGGTCTTGAACTCATGGTGATCTTCCTGCCTCAGCCTCTTGAGGGCAGGAATTGTAGACATGTGCTGCCATGGCTAGCTTAAACTAGAAATTTGAGGGGTAGTAAATGCATTTATAGTAAACTGAGGAAACAAGTGACAGAATTTTAGGTATAAAGGAAGTAACAGCACTGTTCATTTACAGCTTTTTCCTTTGGGCTATATGTTGCAAGAATAGCTGCTTATATAAATGCAAAGGATGCATTGCTCTTTACTACAGCAAGAGCTCTATCCTAAGGCAGACTTGTTCTTCATCTAACAGTCTGTTTGGTATCATTCTTGTTTCTTGCTGTCACCGAAAATGCATCTGTCTGCTGTTCACGTATTAACTCATATCGAGTGCCTACTGTGTGCTTGGCACTATTCTTGAAAATACACACATATACATACACACAAATAGATACAAATATACACATATACACATAAAGAGAAATCTTTGTGGTAAGTTTTTTCTATCATGACAATAACCATAATAAATCAACAGGATCACTCACTACTGGATTTGGAGAATAGAATTAGAGGGTAAGGATTGGATTAGGGATGTCCTACCTGTAATCCAGATAAGAGAAGAGTGTGGTTTGAACCAAAGAGGTAGCAAGTGACGGGGTTCTGGGTCTGTTTTGAAGACTGTACTCACAACTTTCATTCATCATAATATGATGAAACCTTAGTTTCACACTGTGACTTTCCCTAGACATGAAACACCCCTATGTGCATATCTACTATCTGTGATAATTAAATTTCTATTGTTCTCAAGTGGGCATGGTGAGGCATGCTCGTGATCCTGGCACTCAGGAGGCTGAGGCAGTTTGAGGCCAGCCTGAACTACATACATAAGGAGACCCTATCTCAAACAAAAACAAATTTAAAAAGAGAAAAAATTTTCCACTGGTCTCTAAATAATGCAAAAGAAACAATTTCTCCAAGTTTAATGACTTTCAACATATCATACTCATGATGTTGAGCTTACTTTCGTTGCTGGAGCTTGCAAATATGCTCCAAGCCAAAGAGAAAAGTGGCTCAGAAGGTGGACAGTGCAGCACTGTCCTTTGTGAACCTCCATGACCATGTGCTCTGCCAGGCTTATTGCATTTCCCTTGATGTCCTCAAGACATGGCTCAAGACCTTGCATGCATTGACCTTGAAATATGTTTATTGTGTGACATTGTCTCTCATTCCCCATGGCTATTGTAAAAGATCAAATGAAAGCAACTAGGAACCCATTGTTTGATTTTCCATGAGTTGAGTGCTCTGTAGTAATTGCCATCTGAAAATGTGAAACAAAATTTGAGAAACATACCACTGATAAGTTCTAAATTGTGTAACAGGCTGAAATCTTGAGTGTCACCGTCTTGCCCTAGACACAAAACACCCCTTTGTGCAGCATATCCAGGCTGTATATAATTGCTGCTCTGGTTATCTGATCAACTGTCTTGGTCATGAACAGCCCCAAAGGGCAAGAGTAGCGATGTTGGCAATATTATTATAGTAAATTGTTATAATAATTCTCTTGCGCTATTAGCTTTTGCTACCAATCTCTTATTGGGCTTAACTTGAAAACTAAACTTTATCATATGCAGCTATGTGTAGGAAAAAACAGCATCAGGTTCACGTAGAACCTGAAAGGGTAAGAAAGGTACTATAATAAATTGAGAAGTAACATTCAGCCCCTCTCAACTGCACACTCCCAAATTAACACCTGTGTTTCAGCATTAGGACAAACAGTATGATGGCATGATCTCCACTAGTAAACGTTTTTGTACTAGTGAATGTCTTACAGCTCAATCTCGAGTTGCACTCATTTTATCTCTTCGGCACCATGTACTGGATGGCAGAGGACCCGTCTGATACTCAAAGGCGTATCAACAATGTCTGTATCTCGTACAGCCATCGAAAAATCAAGCCCCCTGAACTGCCAGCAGATGTCTTTGGAAACTGTCACTAGGATTCCGGATACCAGGTTGGCTCAAGGAAGCGTGGCGCAGTCCGCGCTGTATACTCTGGGACTTGTAGTTTTCTCTCTCCTCGAGTCGGGCCTCGGACGCACGAGCGCCCCCAGCGGCGCACAGGCTTGGTGATGCGCAGCGTGCGTGACGCGGGGGGGGGGCGTTTCCAAGCAACGGGGGCAGCGCCGACGTCACGCCGGCAGGTGCTAAGCGCGGCCGCGGAGGTACAGCTTACGAGCCCATCTTCCATCGCCTTCAGGTGGAGGGAGCACCTCTCACAGCCGGGCGTCCGCGCTTCTCCGTTTGCTTCTGCCTTTGAGAGCAGCCCTGCGTCCCGCCACCGAGGTTCGGGAGGGTGGCGGTCCCGCTGGCCCTCGACCCCACGGAGCCCGCCTCCCAACCCCGGCGGGACGATGCTGGAGTCCATTCGCGTGACGGGTGAGTGCGGAGAGGGCAGGCCGAAGTGGCCGGAGCGAGGAGGGGTGACAGAGGTGGCCGGGGTGACCGGAGGTGACGGGGAGTGGCCGGGGTCCTGGCAGGGTGCGGGTCCTCGCCTAGACCGCAGGTAGGTACGGGAGAACCGGCTCCTCCTGTCACTTAGGGTTCGGGGTCTGGGGAGCGGACGCCCCACAAGGTGTTGGCGCTTGTGCCAAAGCACAGGGAGAGCCTGGGCGTTATGGTTTTCTCGAATGTTCAGACAAAAGCAGAGCTAAGCAACAGAGCGCACCTCTGCACTTACACCGCGCGCATCTGTGTGCGCGCCCTTACTCTCAAACACTAGGAGGTTGGGAGTCGATACTAAGAAGCATAAAGCAAGGTAGTTAGACCCAGGCTCTGAAAGTTTGCTGCCATTTATTATTTTTATGTAACTTTTATATAAGTGTTATTAGGCGTTGAACGATCTTACATACTATTAAAATAATGTCCCAAAATGTTTCCCAACATCCCATTCCTCACAAGAACGTTTGTTTAGCACAGGTTTCATGATGAAGAACAGGCTAAAGAGAGATACTTAATCCCCAGAATAGTGTAAAAGGAGGCCAGATTTTTAAACTTTAACGCACCACAGTACCTAACAAACCGTGCCTTCTGTGTGTCTTTTAAACTGAAATGTTCACATTCTCCCCAATGAAAATATTTATGATCTTAAATGTTATTTGATACTCAGTTCCACTAAATGCAGAGCTGATGCTGTGCAGTCCTGGCATTGCTAAGATTTATCTCATTTTGATGTTGACAGGAAGCAGAGACTTCCAAGAGCTAAGAGGCAACTTGAGTTGCCATTAGATTTTTTTTTAAGTAGGCTTTGATCTAGATGCTACTCTTTCATCTCAAAACAGAATGAAAGCTACTTTTTAAATGTCATTTCTCCTTTATGTATGGGGCACTATTAACTTCAGCCAAGGTAATTTGCCCTAGTTTGTTATTTGATAATTTGACTCTCCCACATACACACACACCAGTTTAATGACTAAAAATGTCTTCAGCTATTGCTCAGTGACCCATAACAGGCAAAATCGCCTTCCATATTTTCATTGAGAGCTTCTGTTTTGAAGTGGAATGACGTTCTGTCACAATGCCAATTTCTTGGGTTTGGAAATCACTGATTAAAATTATTTGCCCACAGTATAACAATTATTGTAGAGATAATACCATTAAAATAGTCTTAGTATTAGAATGTAAATATTCTGATCAACTAGTCTATAAGACAAAATGGATCTCCTCTTATATCAGGACATGGAACTGGAAGTTTGAGTAGAGGTAGAATACGTTATAGAATAGTACACCCTCTCCTGTTCACTCAGTTCCCTTCTCAGGATTTAATGGTAGTGAATTTATGAGTCAAACTCAGTGTTGTCTGTCCTGACCTAGATAATTTGGCAGTGGATTTCTATATTATAGTAAAATTTAAATAGGCTTTTTTTTGAGACAGGGTCTCACTGTGCATTAATTTTTTTTTTTGAGACAGGGTCTCACGCTGTAGTTCAGGCTGGCCCTGAGCTCACTATGTAGCCCAGGCAAGCCTCAAACTCAGCAATCCTCCTGCCTCTGCCTCTTGAGTGCTGGGGTTACCAGTGTGAGCCACCATGCCTGGCATTTTAAATTGCTGTTTGAGACCATTCAAGCCTCAAATTCACAGTCCCTTTACAGACACAACTGTAACACCAGGAAGCTAATGCAGGAAGGTCACAAATCTAAGGCCAGTGTGGTCAGTTTAGCAAAATTTTTTGTCTCAAAAATTTTTTAAAACAAAAAGGATATGGGAACATGGTACCTCAGTGGTAGAGAGCTGGCCTCACACACATTCAAGGGCCTGGGTTCAGTCCCCAGTACTGGAAAAACTATAAGAAACCCAAATATGTTATTTTTAAGTCTTTTGGCTTTTTCTTTTATATACCACTAAGTAGTCAAAATAGTACTAGAGCCTGTGCCTAGATCTTCCCTCGCTACTCACTGGTATCTAGACACCCAGTACATTTTTAGTTAGCAGACCAGCTTGATGGATAGTGGTAAGAGTACTGCTCGAAAATGTGCCTTTTTTCCGGCTTTGAAATAGCTATAAAAAGAGAACCAACTGGTTGTTTTATATTCAGAACTGAAGCAATTACTTAAGTGTTTCTGAAATTACTTATTTACTTATAATCTTACTCACTTTGATTTAGTCATGATTTAATATAATCCAAAACATCCTAGTGGAACTGCTAATTAGAGGAATAATGACAAGTTTTTTTGAGACTGGGTCTTGCTATGTAGTTCAAGCTGGCCTTGAACACGCTATGCAGATCCAGCTGGCCTCCAACTCATGGCGATCCTCATGACTCAGCCTCTCAAGTGGTAAGATTACCAGGTGTGTGCCATCACCAGTTAAAGGAGTAATGAAATAAAGATATATATTAAACATGGAATTAAATCAAAAGAATATTTCTTTGCCTTCTTGGAGTCTTTTAGGAAGTTAATATACCAAAGCCACTAAAACGTTGATTGCAAAATGTAGAATTGATTACTTTAGTGTGAACATTAAATTTACCTTGGAAATACAAAGTTAATGATTCTGTTTACCCATTTACATTGTTCCATGGTTGTGTCTGTAGGAGCTGAATATAATATTCAGTATAATGATAATGATAGTTTAAAATGACTGCTTATTTTGGGCAAGAACTGTTCTCACCATCACTTTTACAATCTTCATACAACATCCGGAAGCAGGAGAGTCATGAGATTCAGCCAAACCTGGGCAATTTAATGATTTAGGACTGGTGTCAAAAGATAAGTCTCCAGGCTGGAGGGTTAGCTCAGTGGTTCCGGCGCCTGCCTCGCAAG
>PVIC010041258.1:0-16309 GCA_004025085.1 Thryonomys swinderianus
TATTTTTTAGGGTGCTTTGGAGCCAGGCCTCTCATAAAGTGCCTCTGTAGTGACCTGAGAGATCTATGGATGCTCCCATGGCTTTTAGCATAGGCCTTTGTAGAGTGACAGGTCAGCCCCTTGCTGCCACTGAAACCTGAGAGCCTGAGAAAAGATCTCTGTCCTCAGAGAAACTATAGAGCTAGAGTCTGGGAAAGACCTTGGTGGGGAGAGTGCCAACCCCGCAAATGAGAGGGGAGCAGAGTGGGGAGGAGGCTGTCCAGGATAACAGTATGTTCTTTGAGTTGTGTGGAGTATGGACTAACAGGACACTGTGCCTAATGGGGTCCCTGACCACAGGGCCCTTGGGTCCCCTTCCCAGCCTGTCTCTGGGCTTGTCTCTCAAATCTTTGCTGCTCATCTGCTCCAGACCCCAGGGCAGCCCATGAGAGGAACCACCTAAGTCCTCCAGAAGGGACTTGGGCCTGCAGCCCACCTGGCTAATCCTCCAACACTGCCTCTTGCTGCACATCAGCCTGGCTTCTACTGACCTGTAGTGGAAATTAATTTTTTTTTTTGAGACAGGGTCTCGCTTTGTAGTTCAGCCTGGCCCTGAGCTCACTATGTAGCCCAGGCAAGCCTGGAACTCAGCAATCCTCCTGTCTGCCTCCCGAGTGCTGGGATGACAGGTGTGAGTCACCACGCCCGGCACTGTGGTATGTGGTACTGATTGCTGGTGGGCGTGAGTCACCACGCCCAGCATTCTATGTGGTTACTGGGAATCGAACTCAGGACCTTGTGTTTGCGAGGCAGGCACCAGAACCACTGAGCTAAATCTCCAGCCCATGGAAATTAATTCTAATCTGTAGAATGTGCTTTTTATTCTGGTGTGATTCTGTTGGTAAGATGCTGGGAAAGGGAAATCTGATGATTTTCTGTGGGGGCAACTCCAGATTCAACACTTGGCTGGATCATCTGACAGTGCAGCCTGGGGCAGAATGCGAATTCTCTATGTACTGGTGTCTGCCGGTACCCAGCCAGGTTAAGCTGGTGTCTGAAGCTCAGTGGCTCACAGATAACTTTTTGTTCCTGCCAGAATGGGGTGTATCTGTATATGAGGTGCCTCTGCTTAGGGGTCTGCTGGCAGTATATACTTGGGGAGACTTACAGCTCAGAGAGTTGCTGACCCCCAGAAGATAACTAACTGGTCAGGGTAGCCCCCACCTTCTTGGAACCAGGTGCCTGGAAGGGTTTCAGGTGGCATAGCAGAGGGGTCGGGGTGGAAGAGATAGGACTTGGCCCTGAAACCTTGAGCCAGGCTGTTTGGGCGGAGTGTTGTTGGGGGCACCTGCTGGGAAGTGGCCCTAGCCTTGGCCCATGGATACAATGTGGGTACCTGTCAAGGTCCTAGAACAGGCATGATTCACTCCACTGTTAGAGCCAGAGTTCTGGGCAGGTCTCCTCTAAGCCTTCTCAAGATCCAGGGATGCCTGAGCTTTCCCAGCACCAGGGGGTGCTATATTATAGCCTTAGTAATAGCTGGGGCCTGGCAGGAGGCTGATGGGCTTGTGCTGGAGATCATTGTGGCAGGCCAGCTAGGTGAGAGAAAGGACACACACCCAGCCTGGACCTTCCTGCAGAAGGGGAGGAGTGTCTCCGTGGGCATGGGGCAGCCCTGGAAAAACCAGGCAGAAGACTGGAGACAGGAGTGGGGCAGTCAGGGTGGGCCAGGGCCACTGCTGAAGCCATGTTTGCTGACCTGAGATTTGGAGGACAGCTTGATAGGAAGAAGAAAAGTCCCAGTTTCAGGGATATAGTCCCCATTTTGTGGAACAAGTGGTAACCCTTTGACCCTGTGAGGGTCCATGAGGCCCAGGAATACCTGTGTTTTCCTCTTCATCCTGCCATCCAGGATCCACCCAGAGCCCTCCCTTTCGGGGAGAGCAGGGCCCTGCAAAGAGGTTCCAGCCAGGTGGAGAATGGGCTTAGACCAAGGGGGCGGGCCTCCAGCTATGTCTTGATTGTCTGCCCCTAATGGCTCCTGCCTAGATCCATTCTGTACTGTGTTTCTGCCTGTGCTGACCTTCCCAACAGCCCACATTCCCCTCAACTTGCTCTCTTCAACCTGGAACGCTCCTGGGAAAGACAGTCCCCACCAAGCCAGAGAAGCCATTCATAGCAGTTACAGGACAAAGGTGCCCCAGGAGGAGGGCAGGGCCATGACCTGGCTGCCTGGGCCTGCAGCCAGCACAGGGGAAGCCAAGGTGCAGGGAGCCTGCAGGGACGGCTGCACCCTCTGTTGTGTGCTGAGTGAGCTCTGTATGGCCCCGGCACGCGGGGGTGTCCTATGGTGCTGTCTGGAGCCGTAGCCACCCCTGAGTGGGGTGGGGGCTGATGTAGGCAAAAGGATTCTGCAGCTTGAGGATAAAGATGCAGGCTGCCCTAGTGGGAGGCTGATTTCTGTTTTCTGCAGCCCCATTATGGCAGAGGCACTTGTTACTGCTGAATCCATTAAGTGTAATTACGATGTGCTCGGCAGGAATATGTAATTACAGCGGTGGCTTGGAGCCACCATGCAAGGCACCACCATTGGCACCACCATGGGCCAGGGGCCTGGCTCTGCAAAAGGGAAGATAGGTCAGAGACTGGCCAGTGGTCCCTTGGGATGGGAGCATACAAGAGGGTGGCCTCACTCCCTCTGCTTGGATCCAGACCTGGCCTGATGGGCAGGGAAGCCCTCTACCTCTTGGGGCTTGAACTCCTGGGACTGTCCTCCATTTGTCCTGAGGCCTGAGGTCACAGCCCTGGCAGCCCACAGAATCCCTGTGCCCAGTGCTCCTACGTGCCTTCTTAGGGCACCAATGGCGTGTGGCATGCATAGGGCAGGGCTCTGTATGGCTGCTGGTCACCATCATCTTGATCCCCGAAGGGATGGTGGGGGCTGCAGCCCATGAGACTCAGAGGTAGATGACCTGCTCAAGGTCACCTGCCAGGAGAGGGGCACAGTCTAGAACCCTGTGGCACAATCTAGAGCCTGGCCTGGTGTGAAGGTAGATGCCCATCCCTATGGCTCCTGTCTCCATGGTATGGGGTCAGGATGGTTCATTCAGCCCTGAATCCTCCTTCCTCCTTTTTCCTTCTGCCTTTCTTTCCTGTCCTCTTTGTGTGTGTGTGTGTGTGTGTGTGTGTGTGTGTGTGTGTGTGTGTGTGTTTTACTGGGGACTTAACTCAGGGCCTTCACATTAAGCTGTATCCCAACCTTTTTTTTCTTTTTTTTTGAGACAGGGTCTCATTTTGTAGTTCAGGCTGGCCCCAAGCTCACACTAGGTAGCCCAGGCAAGCCTCGGACTCAGCAATCTTGCTGCCTCTGCCTCCCGAGTGCTGGGATTACAGGCGTGAGCCACCACTCCTGGCATTTGTGGTATGTGGTACTAATTGCTGGTGGGCATGAGCCACCACGCCTGGTATTGTGTATGGTTACCTGGGTCAAACCAAGGACCTTGCACTTGCTAAGCAGGTACTGGAACCACTGAGTTAAATCCCTGACCTCCAACCTTTTTTTTTGAAATGGGGGCTAAATTACTATTGCCCATGCCAGGCTCGAATTTGGAATCCTCCTGCATCAGTCTTCCACAGCGCTGGGATTATGAGCGTGCACATGTCTTTAAGAAAGGTTGTTCGTGGTGGTCAGTGGTCTCCACTCTCTTCCCTCCCTCTTGGCTACAGCCTGGGGTGGAATGGTTCTGTGTAGGGTGCATAGGTAAGCCACTACGTGGCCCCCACTGGGCTTCAAGCATGACAACCAGGCTGTGGGCTACTCCACCCAAGTTCCTGATGAGCGACTGGGTGCTCAGGGGAAGGTGAGCTCTCCTACCTGAGCCTTAGTACTACAGACCAGGCCCAGCAAGGAGGGGGAAGGTATTGGAGGAAGCATACTATGGTGCCACCTTGTGGCCACCTTTGAAAGGACAACACCCTTGCCCCAAGGCTCCCTTAAGCATGCCTAAGTGAGGGTGCTGCCCGTGGCCTGAGCGGGTACTGAGGTCCTGAACTGAGGGGCAGGAGGTTTGCTGAATGTGGTCCTTAACATCTACACATGGTTCGAGCACATCAGCATGCTGGTCATCATGCTCAACTGCGTGACCCTCGGCATGTTCCGGCCCTGTGAGGACGTCGCCTGCCGCTCTGAGCGCTGTAGCATTTTGGAGGTGGTGGGAGGGGTCATGTCTGAGATGGGCCGAGTTTTGGTTGGGGCCTCTGATAGGGCGGGCTCCACGGTGGAGCTGGGTGGATCTCTGGTGGCAGGGTATTGAGTAGAGTGGGGGCTCCCTCTCGCCCTGACCTGTGCCCCTTTATCTCTCCTCCCACCAGGCCTTTGATGACTTCATCTTTGCCTTTTTTGCTGTGGAGATGGTTGTCAAGATGGTAGCCCTTGGCCTGTTTGGGCAGAAGTGCTACCTGGGTGATACCTGGAACAGGCTGGATTTCTTCATTGTCATGGCAGGGTATGGTAGGGTGCCTGGCTGCACTCAGGAGAGCCCCTCCGTCACCTCAGGGAGGGAGAGAGGAGGCATAGATCTGGAACATAGCTGAGCAAGCTGTTCAGCTTGGCCTTTGGTGGGCAGGAGGGTGGGAGGAAGGTATGTGCTGGGTCTCCAAGTACAACACATGATAGAAGATGGTAGCCTATGGATCAACCTGCGTGGGGCCCTGAGGTGCCAGCTCCTTGGGGGCATGGCCCCTCCTGCAGCTCCTCCCTCGAGCTTCCCCTTCCCCAGCATGATGGAGTACTCCCTGGATGGGCACAACGTGAGCCTCTCGGCCATCCGCACTGTGCGCGTGCTGCGGCCACTCCGTGCCATCAACCGCGTGCCTAGTAAGTGACCATCACCCCTGGGTAAGCCAGATATGTATCCTTTGGATTCATGTGAGGACTGGGGCCCAGTACTGGGAGGTGACAGTTCCAGGTCCCTCTGCCCAGTTCAGGGCCTGACACAAAGGGAGAAAGAAGGGGGAGACAGGCCACACATGCTACTGAACTGGGTCCTAGAGGACTTGCCTCCTTTCTGGAGAGATCAAGACAAAGTGTGAAGGAAAGTCAAAATGTACAGGTTCTGGTGCTGAGTGATAGAAGTTGCTCTGAATCTCAGGTTCCTCTTGTGCACGGCATCTGTGGTGAGGCTGGGAGCTCAGTAGGTTGCAAGTGGCTTCATTGACTGGCAATCCCGGCATGGCTTGTGGGTGGTATAGATACTTACGTGGGAGTGGCTCAGCTGTCCTAGAGTCTCTGCACAACTTACCCCTCCCAGAAGGGGAGTGGAACAAGGAGACCCCTGTCCCAGAACAATACCAGCCAGGAGAAAGGATCCTGGAGTGACCCAGTAGAAAACGCCAGCATGGCACTTGGCCCTTATGGCCAAGCCTTGCCCAGGCATCCACACCTGCAGGAAGAGCTCCAGGCCTCTGCTGACAGCTGTCAAGAGGGCTGAGTGAGACCCACCGTACCTGTTCATGCCACATGGAGGGCTCACAGGAATCATGTGGCTGTGTGTCTGGATACTCTGTCAGGACACTTGTATTTGGGGATAGTTTGGAGTTTCTATTTAGGGTACTCAGAATTAGGTGGGGATGCTAGGCCTCAAGCGGTACAGGCATGGCTCGTAGGCCCACGTGTGGCATGCTCATGCCTTTTAGCACCTGACCTGGGTCCTGGGAGGCTTGTCACTGAAGCTTGTCAACAGCCCCCAGTTGTCAGCTATACCTAGGCCAAATGTCAGCTTTCCACCTTCCTGTCTGGCTCTAATTTTCAGGGTCAGACTGGGCTTAAATGCTATGTGACCTCAGACAAGTTACTGAATCCCTTGGAGCCCCAGTTTCCTGCTCTAACAGTGGACAACAGTGGTACTCCCAAGGATGGCAGTGAAGGATGCCCATGGGCTCTTGGTACTGCCTGGCACCCTATTCAGGTTTAGTCTTGCCAGCAGAGCTGCCAGTCCTTCCATGTGCTCCCACCTGTGAGAGCAGTAAGGTGACAGATTAAATGTATATGGTCCTGTCCCTACAGGGGACTCCACCAGGCTGGACCCTGGCTCCCACAAGGAGTCCCAGAATAGTTCAGAGCTGTATCTTCCTGTCTTCTGGGTCCACTGTGACCCCTGGAACTGTGGGCCCAGAGTCAGTTGCTGTCTGGTCAGGATGGACCTTGCTGATTGTCCATCTCCTGTGACTTTTCCTCTCTGTGTCTGAGACTTTGGTGCCTCTTCTGGCTTGGACTCCCTTGTTCTGTGGGCCTAGTCTGCTATTGCCACCTCAGGGACCTCAGGAGACCTTGGGACCATTTTGTTCCTGGCCCTCTTACCCAGGCTTTGCCTGTAGTATTATCCCAGTCCTGGAAGCTTTATCCTGATGCCCAGGGACAAGGAGGCCTAGGACAGAGCCAGAGGCACTTAGCCATGGCCAACTTGCTTTTGAATTTGCTCAAGTGCACACAGCCCATCACACAGGACACAGACTTCAAAACTACCTCAAGAAGCCATACCCTGCCGTATGTCCCCTCAGCGTCAAACTGGATCTGCTCAGTTCCCACTGGGAATGAGACAGAAAACCTTGTTTTTGCTTCAGAGCCTTGAGTGTGTTGCTCCCCTTGGGGCCTCTGACAGTTTGGAGCCACTGGTTTACCAGCTAGTCACCCAAGGACCTGAGGCACTGTGTGGTCAGCCCACCCCTCCCTTTATAGCTCTTACACCCCTCCTGAAGGAGCAGGGGGCACCCTGCCTTCACTCACTAGGGCTGTGGCCTGCGCCCCTCTAGGTGTGGCTCTGACCCAGGAACATCACTCGGGCCTACACAGCATCAGGTTGGAGAGCATGGTGCAATACCAGAAGACTCACTTGACCCATGTCAGCGTGCTAACTGCCTCCCCTGCCCTGCAGGCATGCGGATCCTGGTTACCCTGCTGCTGGACACACTGCCCATGCTCGGAAACGTCCTTCTGCTCTGCTTTTTTGTCTTCTTTATCTTCGGCATTGTGGGTGTGCAGCTCTGGGCTGGCCTGCTGAGGAACCGCTGCTTCCTGGATAGCACTTTCGTCAGGTGTGCAAGCCCCACCCCTTTGGAAGACTCCTCCCCTTTGTGCAGGCTGCACCTAGTCTCCTCTCTTAGGACACCACCTAGCAAACTCCTTCAGGCCACACCTGTTCTGTGAGTCTTCTTCCACCCTGAAGGCCTTACTTACCTCTGAGCCTTTCTGCCAAGTTTCTGCAGTCGAGTGGGAACTGGGTTCCAGTTTCATTTTCCTCCTTCTCTATTTCTGTGTCTCCCTCTTCTCTTTGCATGTGTCACTGTTATGGACTCTAGCTGACCTTACAGCAAATGCTAGGCTGGGCCTCCGAGTCGTCCCCCTTCTCTTGGTCCCCAGCTCCAGGGATGCCCAGCCTTGCCCCCCTGGACCTGAGAGGTCTTGGGTGTTCCCAGGGACATGACCAGGAAGGCTTTCTGGAGCTTCTATGTTGGGGTACTCAGTCCTGCTCAAGGCAAAGCTATAGCAGTAGGAGATACTGGGAGCTGTGTGCAGCAGCAGGATGGTCCCCAGGAGCATGGGAGGGTGGAGAGTGGGTGCAAGCCCAGTACTTCAGGAAAGGCTCTGGATGAGCTAGGGTAGAGGCCACCCCTGCCCAGGGCAGCTTGATCCATGTGTTGGCTCCTGCTTTAACACTCGGAGTCTGTAGTGCTATGATCCTGCTTAGAGCAGAAGCTGGAACTTGCTCTACTGCTTCCTCTGAAGGAAGAGTGGGCCATAGATACCCACTTCCTGCCTGTCTTTGCTTCTCTGCAGCTCAGAGTGGACAATCTGGGGTGCACATTGCACTGCTGCTTCCTGCTACAGGGAAGAGCCCTTATCCCTTTTATCTTGGACCCGTGCGGCCTGGTTCTGGTGACCTGCCTGGCTTACCCTGTGGTGCTGTTAGGTGCCCACCTCTACCAGGCCCTCCAGATGACTCATGCTGCCACTGCCTAGCTCACAGTCATACTGCCACTGCCCAGCTCACACTTGAACATGGCTGCCCCCTGAGGTGGTGTCTGTTCTCTGGGATGGTAGGGTTGAAGGCTTTTGGGGAGAAGGTGGGTACTGGAAGGGGAACTGAAGGAGGCTCAGTGGACTTGAAGCTGTGGAGATCGCTGACACACAACAGGCTCTTCTGGCTCGGGAGCGGGCTGTCAGGGAAGAGAGCAGCAACTCCAGGAGGATGGTCAGGGTGGGTCCAGAGCTCCAGGGGTAAAGGGGCTAGGTGGTGCTGTTCTGTTGTTCCCCCCACTGGCTCTTTACCCACATCATCCTGTCTTGTTTGCCTGCCCCTGGCAGCCAAGGTCCACAAGAGGAATAGCAGGGGGTTCCATGAGGGTGGTCACTTTCCAAAGGCCAGCATGCCAGTGCAGGATCAGACTTGCAGGCCCTGAACTGGCAAAGCGGGGCCGAGAAGAAGGGGTGTATGTGACCTCAACCAAGCCTCAGTCTTGGCATTCCAGGAACAACAACCTGACCTTCCTGAGGCCATACTACCAGCCAGAGGAGGGCGAGGAGAACCCCTTCATCTGTTCCTCACGCCGTGACAATGGCATGCAAAAGTGCTCGCATATCCCTAGCCGTCGCGAGCTGCGGATGCAGTGTACACTAGGCTGGGAGGCATACGGGCAGCCGCCATCTGAGGCTGTAGGCGCTGGCCGCAATGGCTGCATCAACTGGAACCAGTATTATAACATCTGCCGCTCAGGGGACTCCAACCCCCACAATGGCGCCATCAGTTTTGACAACATCGGCTATGCCTGGATTGCCATCTTCCAGGTAGGCTCCAAGCCACGGGATCCCTGTCATGGGGGCACTGAGGGCATGGCACAGGCTTCCTTGAGAGAGCCATTTTCTAGAGGGCATGGCATCTGCTTCTGTCCCGGGTCACTGCCTCCTTCTGCAGGTGATCACGCTGGAGGGCTGGGTGGACATCATGTACTACGTTATGGATGCCCACTCATTTTATAACTTCATCTACTTCATCCTGCTCATCATCGTGAGTGTGGGGTAGGCGGGCGGGCACTCAGCTCCCAGGGATACAGTGCTATTGGGGGGATGGGACTCTTGCATGAGGGTCCTTGTGCTCTCCTGGGTAGAGGCCAGCTGGGACAGGGTAGGCAGGGACTGTGTCCAGCCTGTAGTGGAAGAGCAGGGAAAATGGAAGCTGCAGGGTGGGAGAAGTACTGGGTTATTTCCTGTCCCACAGGCCAGTGTGCAGTACCTGCTCTAGTCCCTTGGGGGGGGTTCCCACCATAGTGCCAGGGCTGGGATGCATCTGAGGGTGCAGTATGGAGCCAGGCTGGCAGTCACACCCACTCTGCCACAGGTGGGCTCCTTCTTCATGATCAACCTGTGCCTGGTGGTGATCGCCACTCAGTTCTCAGAGACCAAGCAGCGAGAGAACCAGCTGATGCGTGAGCAGCGTGCCCGCTACCTGTCCAACGACAGCACCCTGGCCAGCTTCTCAGAGCCAGGCAGCTGCTACGAGGAACTGCTCAAATATATGGGCCATGTCTTCCGCAAAGTCAAACGCCGTAGCCTGCGTCTCTATACCCGCTGGCAGAGCCGTTGGCATAAGAAGGCAGACCCCAATGCCACCCTGCATGGCCAGGATCCCAGGCAGCGGCAGCGGCAGGCAGGCAGGCGTGCAGCCTCTGTGCACCATCTGGTCTACCATCATCACCACCACCACCACCACCACTACCACTTCAGCCATGGAGGGCCTCGCAGGCCCAACCCTGATCCCAGTGACACCAGGCTGGTCCGGGCCAGTGTCCCTCCCTGCCCACCCTCCCCAGGCCAGGGACCATCCAACGCCGAATCTGTTCACAGTATTTATCATGCTGACTGCCATGTGGAGGGGCCACAGGAGAGGGCACGGGTGGCCCATGCTGCTGCCCCCTCTACAGCCAGCCTCAAGCTAGCCTCGGGACTGGGCACCATGAACTACCCTACCATCCTGCCCTCGGCCATGGGCACCAACAAAGGCAGCACCAGCCCCAGGCTGAAGGGGAAACGGAATGTTGGAACCCTGGGGGCCACAGGACACAGCCCCCTGAGCCTGGGCAGCCCTGACCCCTGTGAAAAGATCCAGCATGCAGTTGGGGAACATGGTGAGGATTCTGGCCCTCCCTTCAAAGGAGGAAGAGGGAGGCCAGGGTTATGGGTGTCACCCCTGCCCCACCTCCATGACTGTCAGAAGGTAGGGCAGACCGTGCCTGCACCCACCCTCCCTGCACAGTGAACCCAGGTAGCCAGCAGGCCCATCTCTTGGTTTGGTGAGGACAGTCTATCAGGATGCCTGGCCCACTCCCCATGGCCCCTCCCTGGCCAGAGATGGGCCATGTGCCCATGTTCTTGTCCCAGCCATGGTCCTGAAGACTTGGGAGAGCCCTCAGTGGCTGCAAGGGCTGCCCCCTTTCAAAGTTTGGAAGCTGAGGCTGGGATGGTATAGAAGAGGAAACCAGAGTTGCAGAGTCCCTGAGGGTCAGGAGAGCACTGCCACCCTGGTTTGTGCACTGGAGTCCCTCCTGCCCAGAATCAGCCCTCTTAGGGCAAGTAATAGAGGGGAGACCCCAGGGTCCCTAAGTGGTCAGATTCTATGCCAAGTTGGATCCTATGCAAGATGGTGGGGAGGGGTATGTGTGTCCACTGTGGCTGTGCCAGGTAGTGCTGGTGAGTTAGTGCCAGGATCCTCTGGACACTTGTGCCTCCAGCCTACACTGCCCACGAGGGTGGTCTCTGAGCCCACAGCACAGCATGCTGTTAATATGAAGCAGACCAGGGCTCCAGAGTTTCAGTGGGTTCTCTGGGAGCACTAGCGGTGCAGCGGTTCCGGGCTCACTTGCAGGAGCAGCTGCCTACCAGCAGCCTGTGTCGTGTTTTCCTGGATGGTACAGCCCAAGGCATGCTTCTGTGCCCCCTAATGTCCATACCCCAGTGTGGCAAGAGTGCCACTGTAAGGGACAGGTGTGTGTGTGTGTGTTCACCTACAAGATATGTGCAAGGATGTACATGCACTCAGATGTGAGAGAGGGTATAGGTATGTTCATGTGTGCAGGACTGCTTAGGTGTATGCTCACATGTGAGACCGTGCACAGGTGCCCATGTGCATGCCTGGGGCAGGGAACTGTGTATGGCACACATAGCTATGTGACAGTGCACAAGTGCACACTGCGCCTGAGATGGATGAGTCCACAGGTGTTTACCTGTGTGCCTGCATGTGTGGGATGTGCAGGTGCATGTGTGTAACCAGCTGTTTAAGAAAGCACATAGGGGGCTTAGCTCAGTGGTTCCGGCGCCTGCCTCGCAAGCGCAAGGTCCTGAGTTCAGTCCTGGTAACCACATAGAATGCTGGGCATGGTGACTCACGCCCACCAGCAATCAATACCACATACCACACGGTGGGATGTGGTGGCTCACGCCTGTAATCCCAGCACTCAGGAGGCAGAGACAGGAGGATTGCTGAGTTTGCAGTGGCTTGCCTGGGCTACATAGTGAGCTCAGGGCCAGCCTGAACTACAAAGCGAGACCCTGTCTCAAAAAAAAAAAAAAAAAAAAGCACATAGGTGGGCATATGTGCATCTGGGTGTGTGACAGTACCCTGGGGGGCATGTGTTTGAGTGTGACAGTTTGTAGGTATACTAAGTGTGTTTCCAGTTATGTGAGATAGTGCACAGGTAGGTACACACATGGACCCAGGTATGTGCTGGCAAATGTGTCTCTCAGGATAGGATAGGAGTTGACTCTCAGCTCTGATGTCAGGAAGACCAAAGTCAGGGTGTTGCACAGTCAGTTCCTTCTGGAGGCTCAAGGAAGGACCCTTCTTCCCCTTGCTCCAGCTCCTGGTGGCCATCAGCTGGCTTCTGTCACTCTGTCTTTCTCCCCTTCCTAGAGGATACCCGTTTGTAGAGGCTCTCCCGATTGGAGTGACATCACCCTACCTTACAGCCTTTGCAAAGGACCTGTCTCTGCGTGAGGTTCTACTTACAAGTTCTGGGCTTAGACGTGAATGGTTTCTTGGGACAAGCACCCTCACCTGTATGGACTTGGGTTTCTGGGTACTCTGGGTTTTTGTCGCTGTGCAACCCTGATCCATCTTTGCTCTCCTGCAGGCCTGGGCCGAGCCCCTAGTCACCTGTCAGGCCTGAATGTGCCCTGCCCTCTGCCCAGCCCCCCTGCGGGCACACTCTCCTGTGCACTGAAGAGCTGCCCATACTGTGCCAGCGCCTTGGAGGACCCTGAGTTTGAATTCAGCGGCTCAGAGAGCGGGGACTCCGATGCCCACGGGGTCTATGAATTCACACAGGACGTGCGGCATGGTGACTGCCGGGACTTCATGCAGCCTCCCCCGATGGCAGATGTTCCCAGCCAGGGCAGTGTGCGGAGACCACAAGGGCAGGCACCCTCTCGTGAGCCAAGTGGGCTAGGCTGCCTCTGGGTCTCCTTCAGTGGCAAACTGCGCCGCATTGTGGACAGCAAGTACTTCAACCGTGGCATCATGGTGGCCATCCTTGTCAACACACTGAGCATGGGCATCGAATACCATGAGCAGGTGGGGCCTTTTGGAGACTGCAGGACCCACACACTAGGCCATCTTCAGGGGCCAGGGCCTTGCCAGAGGCAGGAGTAGCTGGTCCAACAGCTGCTCAGAGGCTCTTCCTGTGCTTTGAGACCCTGATGTACAGCCCACCCTGGTCCTCAAGCCCTGTGCCTGTGGAGCTGGTGGGGAGGGTGATTCTGGAAGCCTCCAGCAGAAACTGCCCAGTCAGGATGTTGGGAATGAGCAAGGTCAGGGTCTGGAGGAGCTAGGATGGTAGTGATATATCCTGGGACCCTGATTTCTTCCCCAGGTTCCTGATGTTATGTAGCCCTTCTGTCCCTTGGGCCCTTGATGAAGCCAGACCTGTTGAAGGTCAGAGTCCAGAAGATATAGGAGCCCCGGGAAGCCCCCCCTGACCATCCCTCTCCCACCTGCAGCCTGAGGAGCTGACTAATGCCCTGGAGATCAGCAACATCGTGTTCACCAGCATGTTCGCCCTGGAGATGCTGCTGAAGCTGCTGGCCTGCGGCCCACTGGTCTACATCCGGAACCCCTATAACATCTTTGATGGCATCATTGTAGTCATCAGGTGAATCTCATCTCTGGCCAGCAGAAGGCCTGAGGCGCTCTCTCACAAGGGAGAGTTAGTGAGGACATTGTATGGCGAGCCTGAGGGAGGGGAAAGGAAGGGGAGCCCTAGGATCCTCATCCCTCCCGTGGGCATAGTGAGGGAGGCACTGGTGACCCTCCCAGCCCGACACGTGTTTCTGGAATGCTGCTCTGTGGAGGGGCAGAGCAGGTGGCAGCGGCCTTCCAGCCTCAAGGCCCAGCCATTCAGGGGCCAGTCCTTTGAGAGACCAGCTTGGAGGTGGAGTCATCCTGGAGCCTGTGGCATGTGCTGCACAAAACCAGCTCAGAATAGCTGCAAGAATTCGAGGGTGACCTCTTCCCCAGACGAACAGCCTTACAGGGAGGTCTCACCCCTAGCTGGGCAGGGGTGGAATACAAGCAAATGAGGCAGAGCCATGAAGCTTGGGACCTGGGAAGCCGTCAGTGAAGAACCTCCTCTGATCTGACCAGAGCTGGGTTTCTGAGGGTTCACAGGGGCTGGGAAGCCACACTAGCCAGTAAAACTGCTGCTGAGATGTTGCTGCAGCTCCTCGGGCATCTTGACCACAGCTTGTAGGAGGGGCTGCTGTGGCTCCCAGGCTGGCCGTCCTGCATCCAGGAAGAGGAGGGTGGGGTCACGGGGTGGGCTGCCCTGACCCTTGCCCTGGTACTGACCTGCAGTGTCTGGGAGATCGTGGGACAGGCAGATGGCGGGCTGTCGGTGCTGCGCACCTTCCGGCTGCTGCGGGTGCTGAAGCTGGTGCGCTTCCTGCCGGCACTGAGGCGGCAGCTTGTGGTGCTCATGAAGACCATGGACAACGTGGCCACCTTCTGCATGCTGCTCATGCTGTTCATCTTCATCTTCAGGTGAGTGCAGCAGATGTGGGGTGAGATGGTCAGTGGCGTGGTACCTGCCCAGGGGAGGTGGACCTCTCCCCTGGCCTCGAGTGCAGTGTCCACAGAAACTGTGGCTACTCCCCTGCTCAGACAGTCGATGACTCCTTCCCATGTACGGAGCCTGGGGCATAGGGGTCAGGCCAGCTGTGCTGTCCTGGGACCCTCGGAGAGATGAGAAGAAGGCTGAGAATGAGACAGGCTTCTGGTGGGGCGGGCAGCCCAGGCATGGAGGTCTCTGCCCCAGGGCCTCAAGATGACATCCAGGTCCTGGCCACTTCCTGAACCAGGGTGGCCATCCTGCTCCCAGCCTTCACCTTCTCACTTGCAGAGTAGACAGATCAGCCCTGGGGTGGTGGTGGGGCATCAGGCACCAGGCAGGGGCACTTCCAGCTCAGCTGCCTCCCCACCCTAGTGTCCTGGGTATGCACCTCTTTGGCTGCAAGTTTAGCCTGAAGACAGATACAGGGGACACCATACCTGACAGGAAGAATTTCGACTCCCTGCTGTGGGCCATCGTCACTGTGTTCCAGGTACCGCAGGGCCAGAGCCCTGAGCACCGGGGATAGTAGGGATGGCAAACCCTGTCCCCAGGGAGGTTGTGGGTGTCCTTGGGGCCTGAGCTGTCTCAGTGCGAGGACACCCCCCAGATCCTAACACAGGAGGACTGGAACGTGGTTCTGTACAACGGCATGGCCTCCACCTCCTCCTGGGCTGCCCTCTACTTTGTGGCCCTGATGACCTTCGGGAACTATGTCCTCTTCAACCTGCTGGTGGCCATCCTGGTGGAGGGCTTCCAGGCAGAGGTGAGGAGCACAGGGAAGGGTGGGAGCCTGGGCAGGCTGGACCCTCTGCACACTATGCTGATAGTAACTGCCATCCAGTGCCAGGTACATGTGGTTGCACCACAGGGACTCACCTCCAACTTGTGCTTTGTGGGTGCAGGGTGATGCCAACAGGTCAGACACAGATGAGGATAAGACATCCACCCGCTTTGAGGAGGATTTTGACAAGCTAAGAGACCTGCAAGCCACAGGTGTGTGTGTGTGTGGAAAGTTGGGGGAAGGGGTGGCTGGGTGGCACTTGAAGAATAAGTTCCCATTCCTGAGGCCCCAGAGGCTCATGGGACTCCTGCTAGCAGAGATGAAGATGTACTCACTGGCAGTGACACCCAACGGGCACCTGGAGGGCCAGGGAAGCCTACCCCCTCCACTCATCATGCACACGGCTGCCACACCCATGCCCACCCCCCGGAGCTCACCACACCTGGATACAGCCCATGGCCTCCTGGACTCACGGCGCAACAGCAGCAGCTCCATGGACCCCCGGTTGGGGGACCAGAAGTCTCTGGTAGGGACCTGCCCAGCCCTGAAAAAGGTGGGGGGTTCCACTTGCCCTGTACAGAACAGGGAATGTGCTGTGCCCTGTAGAGGGGCTTGGGGCATCACTCACAGTGGCCACATGTGAAACAAAACAATAGCTGACGCAGTGTAGAGCACATCAGAGGAAAAGGCAGGGAAAGGCCAGCAAAGACATCCTATGAGGCAGGATGATGCTGGGCTGGAGGGCCCGGAGAGCCCACCCATAAGCACAGCAGCTCAGGTCTGTTGAAAATAAATTCTAAGGTCACTGGCCCCATAGATGCTGTGGAATTGGCAGGTGAGATGCCCAGGAAGGGCCTAGGGAGAAGGAAGCAGAGGGTGGCCAACTATGCAAGCTAAGGGACAGCAGGGGCAGATACACGGCATGGAGAGGGTGACAGGAGATGCCCACATCCACTCAGAGGACACAGAGAGTCCCTAGGAGCCAAGCCACTGAGCACATTTCATCAGAGCCAATGCCGGGATCCCAGGAGACACGAAGAGGCAGGCTAGTGCAGAGCAAATGTAACTCCTGCCAGACCCTGGAGTCCAAGGTGGTCACAACAGAGGGTCTAAGCAGAGGCTATTAGGAAAGAGGCCTGGGTGGGTCTGGCTTTATGTCTTGAGACAGTATCCGAATTTGTTCTTTGCATGTCTAAAGATGACTGATAGGAAACTGGGCAGAAACTGTTCCTAGCTAGGAGCACTCATGTTAGTCACTGAGCAAGTGCCTGGCATTGTCAGGCACCACCTGAAGATGAGCCTAGACAGTGTATACATCAGGCGTTTGGTAGGTGACAGCCGTGCACAGCGAGCTCTCTGTGAACGCCAGCTGTGCTGCTGACAGAGACTTGTGGG
>PVIC010041259.1:0-16251 GCA_004025085.1 Thryonomys swinderianus
AAGATATGTGAGTGGTAAGGCTGATTTTATGTAGTGAAATTTCAAAGCTGTGACTTTCATTGTTACTCAGTTTAAATGCCGCGTGACACAGGGAACTGACAGAAGAGATAACAGAAATGGTGAAAGAATGTAAGTTGGGTTTGACTAACCTTGAGTTAACTGAACCAGCTGACAATTTTAAACAGAGGTAATTCATGCATAGAAAGTGACCAGAGGAGAATAGCGCACCATAAGAGGCTCCCAGTCTAGCGATTGCAGCGTTATTAGTTTGAAGCAGAGTTGCTGAGGTAGGTTATTCCCACAGTTTTCACACAACGGGAAAGAGGATTCTGAAACTAATGGTCTAGAAGAGCCAAAGCAATGAGCTCGCTAAGAGAGACAAGAATTACCCAGGTGTGGAGCTATTGCCTCAGGATAACTTTCTTGTCAAACAAGTTTCTTCCTCAAATGAAACAAAACATTACTATTGATGAATTCGCTAGTTCTTCCAAAAGCATGAAGGTAATGCTTGAAATAGAATGTGTTCATAATCACTAGAAAATCAGCCTAGAGATCAAAACTTCTACTTTTCCTACAATAACCTAAAGAAGAGGATGAACTTTACAGATTTAGAAAAGAGATTCTTTCTTCCCTGGAGAAGTAATTGCATCTGTCCTTCTCTCTCCAACCTTTAGCCATATGAATGGTGTGATTATTCAGGAGACTACTGATTGAGTTTATCATGTCAACTGGAAGAACAGATCCATTGAATCTCCTTTCACACAATTTCAACAAATGTACATTAATTACACTTATAATGACCAGCACCACAGTACGTAAGAAGCAACAGTGAAATATAAGCAACAGGTGAGTTATTGAAATTACTCTGCTCCACAGCTGAACTTGGCTAAAGGACAAACTGACCAAAACCACTTCTAAAATTACTATCCTTTTAGGAAGTCTGTGTCAAAGAAACAAACAACACGTAAAACACAGGGCTGGAACTTAATGTTGATAATTGTCAGCCTGCCCCAATTTGAGGACAGATATGTTTTCTTATATCCCATGTATTAAGTAATGGATTGGATTTTTCAATCTTTAGGAGTCCCTTCTATTTCATGAATCTATGATGGTGTAGTTCATCAGTGTTATATAGTGGTTTCTTTTTGGCCTTCTGGAAATACTCTGCCCTGAGAAATGTAACATCTTTTGATCTAGTTAAACAGAAATGGTTTATCCCTCCTGGCTGCATACGCAACAAATTATAGGATTTTCTTTTACTGACTGAATATATTATGTAATAAAGTCACCTTGAGGGAAAACCTGGCTATGATTACCTCTTAGAACTCCTATTTTGTGCTACTTCCTTTGTAGTTAACGTAATTTCTGGAATATATTATTAATTCTTTCACACATTGCCATATACTAGTTGTAGTGATGATTTACAGGCAAAAATTATAAGTGTTAGTTAAAGCAAGCAGAAAACTTTACGATTGAGAATTAAGTACCTTGTAAAATGTCCAAGGAAGGCAGAATATCCGGACACCAAAAGAAAAGCAAACAGTCAGAAGCTAAGCGACAATCCTGCAGAATGTGGGGGCTTTGTGATGGCACCAGGGCCTGCTGCCCTGACAGGGCCTGCTGTCCTGACCGCACCTGCTGGAAGGGACCGAACACCGGTTTGAGCAGCATCACTGGCCACAGGGTGGGGTGAAGCATCTGCAGGCCCTGCCATCCCCAGAAATCAACTGTGGCCACTGTGCCCACACACAGGTACTTTATTCTCTGCATTTAAAATCCATTTGTTCAGTTTCAAACTCTGAGGAGATTCATCTCATCAGTGAGTGATGGGCCACTGTTTATGCCTCAGTTCCCAGGGGACAGAAAAAACAAATGGATGATTTTCTTCCCAGGCTCATGAACCAGAACATTCCTCTGAAGTAAACAGACAGAGAATGACAAATGTCCACAATACAGGGCTTCCAAAATATAGTTATTGAATAAATGAATAGGTGAGTAGATGAATGAATAAACTAACAGGTCACCTTGCAACAAAATGTACACACACACACCCACCAACCACAACAAAAAGCTCAGCTTTATGCTATAATACAGGTGGCAGAAATCAATTATGAATACATTTTATTTTTGCATGACTACTCACTGAATACTATTAGATTTTACTCTGACACATAAACTTTGTACATATTTATATGGTACCATATGGTGTTTTCACACATGTATGTATCGCATCACATTCAAGTCACAGCAATTTATATCTATCTCCTCAAATAATTAATACCATTTAATGGTGGAATTATTAAAATTCTTTTTTGTGTTTATAAAATATATAATTCATTGTCATTACCTGGGGTCACTCTACTGTGTGTGGGATCAGAGCACCAGGACATATTTCTCTTGTAAATTTTTTAAAATAGAATAACAATATATTTTAAATAAAACAAAAATAGTTATTAACATGCTGAAGAGAAGAAAAGAGAAACAAGGTTATAACAAGGAAAACTGCAAGGGGCCTACTCCCTGCTCTATTCTGCATACTTTTGAAACAGGATGAGTTGGTAAGTTAAACTGCACTGAGTAGCTGGTCACCAGTAAAGCCGATGTTACGGCTCATGTTCACATGTCCTGCGAAGCTCACACTTGTTCAGATATGCTCAATCTAGAGTGCAGGACTGATTCATGGTGAGCTAGGTCCGAGCATACTGGGATCAAGGGTATGAGCACTACCTGCCCTAAGCAGTATGAATAAGACCAAAAAGGCAAAGGATGCTGTTACAGTCTCTTGTTGCTTTTACTGTCACCCACCGTCATGATCTGGTGCCTCTCTGCTTCCCTCCCTGGGAGCTGCTTATGGACTGAAATCTCTACAAACCATAAGCCAAATAAACCCTCACCCCTTTACCTTTGGCCACTAGGGATTTTTGTCTCAGCAGTGAGAGAAAAGTAAGACCGCTATGAAAGTAGTGATGTCATTATAGCAGAAGCCAAATGGGTTCAACTTTCTACAGTCCCATCTGTGTCCAGGTGGCAGAAAAACAAAACCAAAAATAAATAAACAAACAAAAAACCCACTAAATAATCCACTTGAGGACACTAATGTGATGAGTTTATGGAACTTACTTGATCCCTATAGGGAGGAATAATGAATAGAATAAGAGGTTGGGATCATACAAAATAACTCATAAAATTAAGAAAAATTCATATATGAGATTATCATTATCATGTTGAAATCCTAATTCCCCCTACCTGAAAGTGTGGGAGTAAAGTCATTACAGATGTCATTTGTTAAGATGCCACCATACTGAAGTAGAGTAGCCCTCTAATCCAGTATGTCATATATAAAGACATGAAATCTAGACACTGAAGCACAGGAATATAACATGTAAAAATGAAGACCAAATTAAGGGCATTCTTTTATATGCCATGGAATGGAAAAAAGACACTAGAAGCAAAGAGTAATGTGTGGAACAGATTCTGACAGGCGCGCCTCAGCTTTATTCACTCAGACACGGGCAGGGGAAATTAGGGCTCGCCAGGATTCACCTGTGCCCCACCCTCCAGTGCTTCTCCAGGTAAACAGCTTCTTCACCTCAGCTGTTCTTCCTTTCTCTTTTATTTTTCAGCCTCATTGCACTGAGTCTCTTGTGTCCAAATGGCTTATTTTTTGTTCACATTATGATCATTTTCAACATTAAAAATGTGTGCCTGTAGATGATTTATCTTGATTCTCATTTTTCCCATTCCCCTGCCCCCCTCAACACCTAACCCCTTCTGCAAAAGCTTTGTTTCCATTTTTGTTTCTAGCATCACATTTTTCTTTCAGTTCTTTACTAAACTAGAAGTATGATGACTATGTTGTAGCATGATGACTTAAGCTCTTCAGGGAAGATATCTAGCAAGGAGATAGCTGGGTCATATGGAATTTCTAATTTAAATTTTGAGAAACCTCCATACTGACTTCCATAATGGTTATGCTAGTTTACATTCCCAACAACCATGAAGGAGAGTTCCTTTTTTACCATCACCATGCCAGCAATTTTTATTGTCTTTTTTACTGGTTGTCACTCTTTCTGGTGTAAGAAAGAATGTCAGTGTTGTTTTAATTTGCATTTCTCTAATGGCCAGAGATATTGAACATTTTTTCATATATTTGTGCAGCATTTCCATGTCTTCTTCCTTGAAGAGTTTATTCATCTCTCTTGACCATTTCTTGCTCAGGCCATTAATTTTAGGTTGATTTAATTTCTTTTAGTTCTTTGTACATTCTAGAAATTAGTCCTCTGTAAGCAAATGTCAAAATTTTTTCTAATTATGTGGGTTCTCTCTTCACTCTGATTCTTTTGCTGTAGTTTTATTGTTTTACCTTAATATAATCCATTTGTGGGATTCTTGTTCTTATTTCTTGTGCAATTGAGGTTCTCCTTAGAAACTTTCCCTACACTTACATCTGTTTCACCTATTCCTTTTATTCCAGTAGGTTTAATGTTTCTGTTTTAGTGTCTCGAGCTTTATCCATTTTGATTTTAGTTTAGTAAATGGTGAGAGATAAAGTTCCAGTTTCAATCACCTGCAAACAGATACCCAGTTTTTCTAGCACAACTTCTTGAATTTGCTGTCTCTCCTCCAACAGTTGCTACTGATACCTTTGTCAGAGATCAATTTAATGTGTTGGAGAAAGCTTCTGTATCCCAAGTCTGTTCTCTTGATCTGTGTATCTGTTTATGGTTCAGACCAAGCTTTCTGAATCCCTATTGCTCCACAGAGGAGCTGGAAGTCCTACTGCTACACCTACTGACTTGTTCTTATTGCCTAAAACTGCTTTTGCTATGCAGAGTCTGTTCTGGCTCCAGATAAATTTAAGGATTCTTTTCTGCAGATGCGTAAAATGTGTTATTCGTATTTTGTATACTAGTTCTGAGAGTAAGACCATTGTGAAAACATTGGTCCTGCCTATCTAGGAGCAGCAGACGTCTTTCCTCATTCTGAATTTCAGTTCAGTTTCCTTTTTCAGAACAGTCTTTCTCTCCTTATAGAAGTCTTTCACTTCCTCAGTTAAATAAATCCCTGGATATTTTGTTGATTGTGTAGCTCCTGGGAATGACCTTCTTCTCATAATCATATACTCCTCTTCCCATTCACTGTTGCTGAACCAAACGCTAATGAATTATATTCACCTTGTACTCCATTGCTGAAGTTTGTATTAATTTTAAGAGGTTTTTTGGTGGAGTTCTTTGCTTCTTCTATGTTGAGTACTATGTCATCTGAAAATAATGATGATTTGAGTTCTTCCTTTTCTATACGGATTCCTTTTTTCTTTCTTTTCTTTTCTTTTCTTTTCTTTTCTTTTCTTTTCTTTTCTTTTCTTTTCTTTTTCTTTCTGGAACGAGCCTAAGAGCTAAAGTTGAAATGGACCAAGGGATGATGAAGATGAAAAATAAAGAGATACAGAAACAAGTTAAAATCTGAGGGTGCCAAGGGGCTTATGTCTCCCTTCAACATAGAGTGCTAAATGACCAGCGCACCTCAGTTTTTTCACTCAGACACAGGCAAGAGGACTTGGGGCTCCACAGGACACACCTGTTTCCTGCCTTCCATGAGGCTTCTCTGGAAAACTCATTGCACTGAGCCTGTTGTGTCTAATCACACACACACACACACACACACACACACACACACACACGTATTATTTTTTCTTCACTTACTGAACTTATTGGTATATTTTAGACAGACTTTATTATTACATTCAACATTAAAAATTTGTGCCTGTAGATGATAAATCTTAATTCTCATTTTCTCCCATTCCCTTGCTTTCCCCACCATCCCAAACCCCTATATACACAAGCTGTGTTTCCATTTTTGTTTCTACTATCACATTTTTTCTTTCCCTTCTTTTATGAAAAGGGATGAAGGGAAAGAAGAGGGGAGTAGAAGGGAAAAAAATGTGATGGTAAGAATTTAGGTTTAATTACAGTATTGATCCTTTATGATAAGTGGGTATGGGGTTGCAGTTTGGCAACTCTGTCTCTAGAATGTTTTAAATCACTGGTCTGAACCATATTTAATCACAGGAAACTTGCTCTGTCCACCTCAAGATCAAGTTATGTGCACTTCTGTGTTCCGTTCATACCTATCTTACTGCTGAGAGTACTGGTTTTTAAGCTCCCAGTTCATTTATCTGACACTGCCTAGGTTTTGAATGGCTCAAAGTAAACACATTTTAAATCCTGTGTCTCAGGATCTAGGATAATATTTGCAACCTAGATAAACTACATTTGTTGGTAATCGGATACATTAGAATGTTAAGAACATGTTGTTTCAACATGTTTATATCAAAACTATAAAGAGGGAAAGAATTTTTTATTAGTACATGTTTGTAGTTCATGCTGTTTACGCTCATTGTGGGGAGTGTTGACCTGTGCACACCACAGCTTGTCTCTTTTCTCTCAATTCCTTTATTCTCCTTCTCCTCTCTCCACCTCCGACCCTGTGTAACTCAAGCTAATCATGACCTCTGACCACAAGAGCCGGGTCCACCGTTTCCCCAGCTCCAGCCCATCACCAGGCTATGCTTTTCTCCACTGTCCTATCTATGGCTGCCTCCTTGTCTATCCTTCCCTCATCCACTCTGGGAACTTGATGGTGAGGAACACAGCTTGAGCCAAAGCACTGCTCTGGGGCACAGGTTCAAAATCTTAGCCCTTCCTTACAGTGGATACAGAAGCTCTTGTCCCATGAATGGGGTGACGGTGTTGAATGAGGTCGCTCTCCAGTTGTTGACTGTGGAAGGCCACTCTGGCAACGATGCCCCATTTTTCTGACTGGTTTCAACTGCCAATGATGCTCTCAGCTCCATGGGGTTCTATGCTTCTTTGGTTCCCCAGCAGCCAAAAGTTCTGTTTCACCCTTTTCCCACCTGCACCCAACCAGCCTCTGCTTATGGCACCATGGTGTGCCAGAACCTGTGTCTCCTCCACAATGTGCTTTCTTAGGCATCACTTGAAACTTTTTGGTCTCCTTGGTTAGTTCCCTTCTGATGACTGGGTAACTTCCTCTCCCTTTGATCACTCTCTAAGTTGGAGTTTATCAGACTCTAGATACTTTGCCCAGAGGAAACTGAGTTCCTGGCAATCACTGTTCCATCATTTATCTTGCTTTAACAGCTCACATTTAATCCAGTGGCACAAATCCATGCGATCACTCAGGCTTCCTACCTGACGCTCACACTACTGAGACATCGAGAACTCTGCTGCCTCCCACTTTCCACAAAGCTCCACAGAAGTTTTAGACAAACGCTGTTCACTACAGAAGCTGGGCATGAATGCACTCCGACTCTATTCCCTGGACCTAGTCTACAATGGAATACTTGGGAGACAGTTTTACATATGTTACTTAAACTTGAGTGGCTTCCCCTAAAGATAAAGAGTAGAGCATTACTCTAAGTTTTCCTTACTCTACTGTGGTAAAATGTATACTAATTTATACTTCTGGTCTCTTTGAAATATGAGTCACCAAATTTCTGAACGACAACATAGCCCTCTCCCATAAAGACCCATAGCTTAAGGTACACTTCCCCTATTTGAGTCTCTTTCTGGAAAACAGACAGGTTAAGTGTGAAAAAGAAGTGCAGTTGTTACATTCAGTAGAGAATGGTCATGGAAAGGAAGGAGCCAAATGTAACTGCAATAAAAGTGAAATGAAAAATGCTAGTGAGAGACACATGACTTCATAAAAGTGGCTAATATAGTGGCATTATGGTTCACAACTTTAATTCATTCCATTATTCTGGAAAACAGTCCTATTGGTATTTGTATAGGAAAGATAGTTAATTTTGTGTTTGTCATTTGATATAGAGATTGCAAAATAAAACAAAATTTTATCAAATACTTTTTACCAACCAAATTGTTGCAAACAAAGGCATTCATGAACCAAGGTACCACTGAATTACCAAATTAAGGAATTATTCCTCCTGTTTAAATTATAAAGGACTTAGAATTTTGACAACACCAAAAACAAGTTCTAGTTTATAGTATTTTTTTCCTTGATAAAAATTTGTTCTATATATTAATGAAACAATAAACTGCTAACACTAAAGTAAGAAAAAAAGTCACAACATGCATATATTAACCAGCTTTTCCTGGGACTAAATACCCAACAAGCACAACTTAAAGGAGAAGAGGTTCAATTTGGCTTATACTTATTTTTATTCATTAAGTGTGTTACTACAGTTTATGTGTACTTTATGATCACATTCCTCATTAGGATTTTGCTTTTTCAAGTGATACATCTTAGTTCTTGCTTTTCCATTCATCTTCCTGTCCTACTCCTGACCTCTATTTACAAAAGGTTTGTTTCCATTTTTTACTTCTTTCTCATTTTCTCTCTCCACACCCCACATTCCTCTTCCTCCTGGCTCAAAGTTTCCAGGTATTCAGTGTATGGTCACTCCACCATTCAGCGTGGTGGAAAGGCACTGGAGGAAAACTAACATAGGGCAGTCACAAGCAGAGAGAAGACAGCCAGCCAGAGCCAGGAAGGAGATGCGCCGCTTTAGGTCATGCCTGCAGAGAGACACCTCTTCCAACCAGGCCACACCTCCTAGTAACACATTTAGCTGATCTTTTCAATGAATTAATTCACTCATGAGGACAGGATTATCATTTAAATTTGATACGATCACACTCAAAATGCTCCACTCTGAGCATATGCAACATATATGGGACATTTTAGGTCTAAATCATAACAGTAGAAAACACGAGGTTGGCTAAAGTAATGGTGGCTTTAGTTGTGACTTCTTCTTCCACATATTTAGGAAGCATAGGTGCACCAGCCCACTCTATTTTTATTAATTTAACATCTGGAATTGTTATACTTACTAAGAAAGGAGAACCAAGCCATCTATACCCTCTGTATTAGAAAGATAAATAAATATGCAATTCTAGAGACACTTCTAATAAGTTGTTATCAGAGTAGAAAACTTAGTGGATTTCAAGGAAAATAATAATAATGAATAAAGTAACCTTATTTGCTGGGAAAACATCAGTAGCTCTAATGGATGGCCACTGGTCATCTCCAAAAACAGCCTAGTCTAATGAAGTCAGATTTTACACAATAATTTTCCAAAAGAAACAATATAAACATTTTAATCTAAAAGCTTCAATACTTAATAGTTGATACCTTCATAACATGGTACAGACAAACAAAATACTAATACTGCCTTTCCTACAGCAAGCCATTTTATCACCTGTGGTTTTTGAATATCCTTGTAACTTTCCTTTAATAACAAGAAAAATGTATTCTATTTTCACATGTGGATTTTAATTCATTAAAGAGCTTAGTTGTTCAGAAGTTTACCATTTTTTAATGTTTAGAAGTTCTCTATGCAGGATTTTGTTCTCTCCAACTGGACTACTATCTCTGAGGGTAGAGATAAGTTGATTTGTTTTTCACTCAGAAAGCAATGCACTAGGTATTTAGTATCCCATTCACTGGTGGAGTGATATAAGTCCTGAGCAGCTCAGTTTACCCTGACTTTTCAAAGCTTTTTGAGCATATTACACCACTAGCAAAGGTATTTCAGAAACTTTTCTGCAAGATGCATGACTTAGCCTATCTTTTCCTCTCAATTCAAAAGCAAAAGCAATAAACAAATACCTCCCTAGCTCTATTACTATGTTTCATGATAAAATGTCTGAGTTCTGTTAAATTCAGCCTTAGGCATTTTATTAAATTCTACTTTGTGTATTCATCCAACAGATCATGATTGATTTCCTATTAAGTTTTGGATAGTCTTATAGGTGCTACAGATGTAGGAGGTAATAAGGCAATGTTTTTGCTTCTTGTATAATATTTTTAATTCACAAATAATATCCCTGTAATAGAATCTATTCTGTTATATTACTTATCAAATATTCAGTGTTTGAGATATATCATTTGATTTATGATCTATTCTAAAATGAATATGGGAAATTCTCTTATAAACTCTTAAGTAATTATACTGAATAATTAAATGATGAAAAAATTCATTCTATTTTGTTTAAATGATTCAGAGGGAATTGAAAGTAATGGTCTATCTGGCAGAGTTGTATGTAATTATTTTCCATTAATATTTGCAGCAGACCAGAACTTAGACTTGGAAATACACAATGCTATGGAGGATATCACAGAAGAGACTAGAAACTAAGTAGGCTTGTATAATGTTGTACTAAATAGCGCTTTATTGTTGTTATATAAGAAAATAACATATTGTTATTGCCATTAGTGCAGCTAGCATGGAGATTCAGATTTAGGAATAAACCCTGATGGGGTGATCATTGACTGATGTTAACATTTTGCTCTCAGCTATACATACTTACAAACAAAACAGCATATATTTGTTATGACCTTGGGGAAACATCAGTTTTCTGCAGATAAATTGACCAACCCATATAAAAAGCATCCAATTCCAAACTAATCAAACATAAGCCAATGTAAGTAACTGGCACTTAGGAAATGAGAGTAATAAAAAGATTGCAGAATCATGCCCTTGTCTTGAATTCCTTTTACAAAACTGCAAGGGTTAGAAGGATGACTATTGCTTGAACAATGAATGCTTCAGTACATTTGGCTCAAACTGATCAGAGCCTTCAGGTCTTGCAGCGAAGCTCATAGCTCTACTGTGGGAACATTCTGGTTCTATCTCCCATGTTTATCTCTGAGTGAACATGGGAGAGAATAACCCATATGAATCACATTGACCCAGTGACTCTTGGCCTGGTGAATGTAAAGTCTCTCGCAAAGCAAGACCCAAGCAAAAAATAGATAACTTCTGATCCTTTACACATTTCCTAACTTATTTACAAGACATTCCACTTGCTTCTTAGAGTTCCTCCTAGACAACAAAAGTATATCTTGCAAATGCAGTGAGTTTAAGAAGCACATGAAGAAATGGTCAGCATCATTGGTCACTCAAGAGTGCAGACTGAAACAACTCTGAGATTTAATCTCAATCCACAAAGAATAGCTGCTATCTCAAAATTAGCCAGCAACAAATTCTGGCAAGGGTACGAGGAGAAAGGAACCCTTCTCCATGGTTGGTGGGAATGTAGACTGGTGCAACCACTGTGGAGATCAGTGTGGAGATTCCTCAAAAAACTAGGATTAGAGGTCCCATTTGACCCTGCTATTCCCCTACTAGGGATACACAAGAAAGAATTAAAAGATTCATGTCACAGTGTGTACACCCATGTTTATAGCAGCTCAGATTGTGATAGCAAAATTTTGGAAGCAGTTGATCAAACTTAATGAAATACTTAATGAAATATTTAACTTCTTTTTCTTCTTTTGTGATACTAAATTTTGAACCCAAGGATTTTTCAATGAGTTGCATTCCCAGCCTGTTTTTTTTTTAGACAGGATCCCATCCCATCACTAAGTTGCCCACGTTGGATTCAAACTTGTCATCCTCCTGCCTCAGCCTCCCAGAGTACTGAGGTTACAGGTGTGAACACTATGTCTGGTAATATGTTATTAATACCAACAAATGCATGCAATGCAGAAGGTACTATTAGATTCATTGATAGTTCTTAAAAAGAAAATGCATGGGATAGTAAATAAGTTTGCTTAAGATATAATTTTTTCTCTTTAACATTCAAAATTACAATGAAGAATCACTCATATACTGAGAAATCTGGTGATTACTTTTTATTCTGCCAGTTAAAAATCATCTCAAGGAACAATTTTCACCTCAAGTTAAAGAATAGTTTTGTAATTTACATAATATTACAAAGAAAACTAGAAAAACACCAGTACAATTTGGCTGTGCTTTCAAACATTCTGTGTTAGCACAATGAAAAGGCTCAAAAGAAAACATGTATGAAAAAGCCCTGGATGCCATCTATATCAGCTTCCTTAAATTGCAGATAAAAAACACCTTTTAAGCTTTCTGTAAAAACTAATTGTGAGAGGTTAATGCTGTATGTATGTTAATAATTGTATTGTGATGGGCTTCCTTCATTAGAAAGTTCTACACAAAATTTCCATCTCTACAAATTCCACTCAAGGCTTAGAGTTATGTTCTTTAGAGTTGCATGAGGAAATATTTATCTCTCAAATAAATTTGGAGATCTGCATTTAATCTAAAATGATAATATTTACAAAACTATAGGGTGGGAAATGATTATTAAGGACCTTAAATTTGGAAGTACTGTGAGAGAGATTTTATTTATGCAAAACATATTCAGTAAGTTTTGCATTGAGAAAGTTACAGAAATTACACAAAAATAACTTCTGAATCATATATATTGTTGAAATACATAACATTTAAAAAAATGTATCCCATTTTTATGAAATTAATATTGCAGTGCATTTTTTATATCTTATGTTGTATAATTAACATCACTAATTCCATATTTCTTAACCTAAATTATGTTTCTTTGCTCCAAGTAGCCAAGTATACATTACTTTCTCCAGAGCATCTCAGCTGCTCATTTCCCTAATACCACTTCAATTTCTTCATCTGCTTTTGATTCTTTCTTGTTTCTAATATTTCCTGCAGTTCCTCAGAAATAACTGTGGAAATTCTACTCACATACCAGTTATGAATCTTTTTCCTGAGTGTACTCAAAAAGTAAATGTCACAGCCCAGTACACCTTTATTAAAAATGATTCTTTTGTAATAAACATATTCATATATAATTTCCATATCACATCATAAATCTTTTCACTGACATATTTTTTAATAAGTGTCATCATTGTAAAGAGTAGGGACTGTGAGGTTTGGCAAAATACAGATTGCTAAAAATCAATGTTTGGACTATTTTCAAATAATAGGATTTATAACTTTGAGTTTGGTGCCGGGTGGGCTTTGAAGTGGTAGATTTCAGCATGCAACAAAAGGAAGAAAAAACACAGACTGGCCAACATCATTGAATACTTAGAGAATAGTAATAAGAAGGATGATTGTTCCTCACCTCTAGTTTTACAGTAATTATAAACTTCAAAGTTCAATCTGTAAATACTGTCACATTTTTAGATACTGGAGGTTAGGACCTCAATATTTCAGTTTAGGAGGAGTCATACCACATTTTATCTCCAGGGCTGCTGAAAGAACTCTGTACTCCACTAATACTACATTTCCCTAATGAGAATATGATGCAGCATTCTTAAGGCAAAGGCAATTTGCAAACATCAAACTCAGCAAGGATAACAATTCTTAATCCCAACTGCAAATACCTGTTTCATTATTCTCATATAACTATTAATCATAGGAGGGGGCTAAAGGCCTCAAGTACACTAAATCATGGTTGACAGGAGCTAGGGACTGAAAGTTTATGTCCTTCTTAATCAGACAGTTTATAGGCTCAAGCTTTAATCCCCAGTGTGATAAGATTTAGAAGCCAAGCCCTTAGGAGTTGAGTCTGTATTATGCCCAATGTATTATTGGGGCCAATGGAATATTCCCATTAAAAAAGTTTATAAACAACAACTTCTTCCTCTTCTTCTTCTCCTTCTCCTCCTCCTCTTCTTCTTTTTTCTTCTTCTTCATCCTTCTTCTCCTCTTCTTCTTCCTTCTTCTTTTTCCTTCTTCTTCTTCCTCTTCTCCTCCTCCTGCTTCTCCTTCCCCTTCATCTTCCTCTTCTTCCTCCTCCTCTTCCTCTTCCTCTTCTTCTTCCTCTTCTTGCTCTTCCTCTTCTTCTTCCTCTTCTTCTTCCTCCTCCTCTTCCTCTTCTTTTTTCTTCTTCTTCCTCTTTCTCCCTCTCTCTTATAGCCCCTCCACACACATAATTTCCCTCTGTGTGTCACATGAAGACAAAAGCCAGGGAGAGGACACTCACTGGGACCTCACTCGGCTACCATCTAAGCCCTGGACTTTCTTGTTCCCCAAACTGTGAGAATGCCTTTCTGATTTTAAAGTTAGGATGGTCTTTCGCTTTTCTTTTTCCCATAACTGGGATTGAACTTTGGACCTTATTCTTGCCAGGCAGACACCACAACACTGAGCTAAATCCCTGGAAGGTCTTTTTTATAGTGATGTGAGAGGCCTGATAGAGTATCTCTACATCACCAAACAACTAGCCCTAATTTCTCTGGAACTGATCCTTCCTTTTAAAACAACTGACACATAGAAATTATACCTTTTCTTTTTTTTAAAATAAAATGCATTTATCAGTACATTTTAGGAGTACATTATGATCACATTATTCATTGAGAATTTGTACCTGTACATGATATATCGATTCTCATTTTTTCCCATTCTCCTGCCTTCCTACAAGCCCCACCCCCACATGCATAAGCTCTGTTTGTGAAACAGGAAGAAAATGTTCAAAGGGAAAGAGGAACTGGGTGGAGGCAGGGAAAGCAAAGAAGGGAAAGTAAAGTTCTGATGGTAGAAAGGAAAAACTGGGAACAAATTCTACCTTTTCTACTGACATAAAGATCAACTCTGAAAAAGAAAGAAACATAAGTATAACGTGATATGATGGCACTGCGTTTTTTGGTTTTTTTGTTTGTTTTTTTTTAAGGCAGGGTCTCACTTTGTAGTTCAGTCTGGCCCTGAGTTCACTATGTAGCCCAGGCAACCCTCGAATTCAGCAATCCTCCTGGCTCTGCCTGCTGAGTACAGGGATTACAGGCATGAGTCACCATGTCTGGCACTGCTTATTTTTGCTATAGTTGTCACCTACTCTCATTAAGGAAAATAAAATCACATAGTGTATATTAAGCCAACATCCTATGTGTGCACAGTTCACATTCAGTTGAAGGAAAATTGATGTGTGTTCTAGGCAGAACAAACAGTGACGAGAACCTGATCCAGGGAATGATCAAAGAACTATCCTGGTGAGAATGGCTGCAGTTTAGGGAACTCATATGGTGGCTGATGGCAAGACAGAAGAAAAAATGTCATAAAGGATCCGGACCATTACATATTTCAAGTCTATTTCAAAGACTGTTTTGTTGCTTTCTTAAGGTATACTTACGTTGTTCCTTTATAAACAATCCATTTCTCAGACTATCTACCTCTTAAAAATTATGTAAAATTATGAAAGTCATAGGAACTCACTGCCTTCATATCTTAGAAAATTCATGTTCATGACTACTTATTATATAGATAGTTGCTCTAAATACGCCACGGATCATTGATGCATATCACAAAATTACTCAATAGGAAACTATGTACTAGAGGGATTTGGGTTAGAAGACTGAATTGTTGTAAGCAAAAAAAAAAAAAAGATACTTAAGGTATGTTAGAGATCCTCTATTTCAAATGTCAACTTAAAACATAATTAATTGAGGGACATTCTGAAGTGTTTTATTAAATTTTTCAAATAAAACTATTTTCTTTATCAATTTGACACTATCAAATCTTGTGATAAATGATAAACTCAAATTCAGATAATGAATCAAACTATGGAAATTGTATCATAGCTTTTAAAATATTCATTGCACTATTCATTCCTTCTGAGTGAAATGCTGCTGACTTCTGTTCGGAACTCTTGATTTGACTAGAAGTTTTCAGAGCGAGCAGTCCATGCTGCTGCAGCCCTAAAAGGTTGCACCTCTTCTGCTTTTGCATCCTCATCCATTGGCTTCATCTTCACTCCATTTATTTCAACAGAACTCTGACATTTGACTAATATTACCTCGAGGTTATTTCTCCCAGCCTTTTGACCTTTACACTCCAATCTGCACTATCCTTTTCATAGGTTATCCCTTTATATAATAGAAAGCATCTCTTCAGGAGAACACTGTCTTATGCATGCCTTCTTCATGTGCATAAAGGAACTTGAACATTCCCTATAAATTCAGCAACTCCAACAGTTTTCCTTTTCATTTTAATTATTACATAATAAAAACTTCATACAAAGTTAAATAGAAGTTATTTTGACACTTAAAGTCATAGTAAGATAACTTTATTCATGATTAGTACAACAGAATCAGGACTTCAGAATAGGTGAAAGAAACTGATACCAACTACAAAAAGTGGAGATTTGCTGAGGATTTAGTTCAAGTGGTACCTACTGCACCTACCTTGGAGGCACAAGGGCTCAAGTGTGACCCCTGGTCCCCCCCCCCAAAAAAAAAAAAGGTGGAGATTTATAACAACAACAGAATGAGGAAGTGGCTAGATGGAAACTTATTAAGAGAAGATGTTAAGGATAAAGTGATTCTTATGAAAATAACTAATTGTGCCTTTTGTTGAAATAGGCTAGAAAAATCAGGCATCAAAAGTAGGTGGATTCTCACTAAATTTATGTAGAATTCTTATTAAAACTG
>PVIC010041260.1:0-16295 GCA_004025085.1 Thryonomys swinderianus
AACAAACAAACAAACAAACAAAAATCACATCTTTTTTATCCAGTTTCGAGTTGATGGACACTTGGGATATTTTCAAGATTCAGATGTCACAAATTGAGCTGCTATAAACATGGGTACACATATACCCCTGTGATATAATTCTTTTATTTCTTTCATGTATATACCTAGTAGGTAAATAGCAGGGTCAAATAGAACTTCTAATCCTAGTTTTTGAGGAATCTCCACAGTGGTCTCACCAAACTACATTCCCTCTGAGAAAGATTCCTGTCTCCTCACAGATAGACCAGCATTTGTTGTTGGTTGATTTCATGATAGCAGCTGTTCTTTGTGGAGTGAGGTAGAATCTCAGTGTTTTTATCTGCAACTCTTGAATGATCAATGATGTTGAACATTTTTTCATATGTTTCTTCACTGCCTTTACTTCTTCATCTGAAAAGTATCTATTTATTTCAAAAATGAGCATCTGAAATAAACTCAAAAAATTAGAAATTTAGAGTAAAAAAAATTAGAACAGAAGTAGAAAATTAAAACTACCTAAGTGATAAAGCCAAATCAAATCTATGAGAGACAGTAGATCTAGTTGACAAACTGTACAAGTTGTAAATAGCACCATAAAGTTGATGGTAATAAGAAAACTGATCACATTTACGAACACCAATCATTGAAATATATAATGAGACCCATTTATAAGTCCATTAAAAATAAAATACATAGGGCTAAGACTATACATGGTTAAAATTTATTAAAAATATCTGTAAGACATTTGTAAAAGATATAAAACTGTCTCATTCAAATATAATAATATTTCCCTTAGAGAGGTCAAAGCATAAAGATGTTATTTCCTTTCACAATAATTATAAATTTATAGAAGTTCTAGGAAAATATGCCCAAGATATTTAATAAAGTTGACAGTAAGATAGGTAGTAGGTAAATAAATAGTCAAAATAAATTTTAAAAGAATAAGAAGGACTCTATCCAATTAGATATTAAAATATAAAATTAATGTTCTGCTATCAAATGAATAAGATAAATGGATAATAGGATGTAGAATAAAATACTAATGAAGTATAAATACAATTAAAATTTAAAACATAGGAGCAGCACATTAATGAGGCTGGTATGAATTACTGAATAAATAATTATACTGCATGCTGCAGTCATTTTGTAAAAAAAATCAAGATAAACTCTGTAATTATTAATTCTTATATGTCAACTTGATTAGATTAAGGACCCCTTAGGAGAATAGTAGCTGGGTTTATCTTTATGGATATGTGATGTTAGGTACTGTTTATGGTCCCTGTCCCTTGTCTCTGTCCCTGGTTCCCTGCCACCACTAACTTTATGGCTGTCCTCTAGCACACCCTTGTATTGTAAGCTCTCTTGAAATTGGCAGATCATGGAGAGATCTGGGACTAAATTAAATTTCTCCTTTGAGTTGTAGGTGCTGAATTTTTTGAACTGCAGACAGGAAAGATGACTAATAGGTATCTAAGCATGAGCATATTGTTGTAATGGTATCTGACAACAAACTTCAGAAGACTTTGATTTGTAGAAAGAGTTTTGAAAGGTTTGGAAATACAAACAAGAAAATTCCTATTATGAGGTAAGTAGTACTCGAGGGAAATTTTGACCAGAGCTCAAAAAACAGAATGATGGTTGGAATCTTAACAGTAAATACTGAGCACAGGAAGCTTCTTCTGAGAATGAGATTTTTTTTTTTTGGAGTTGTACTATAGGCCATGAATATGCACACTTGGTCAAAAGAAGACAATCTATATTCTGCCGATGCTCTGAGACATTGGGGCAAGCCGAGATTAAGATCAATGGACTAACATATCTGGCCAAGGAAATTTCAAGACAATCTAATATGCAGCATGTGGAATAGATATTGCAAGCTGATTTCAGGAAATTTTCAGTGAGAACTAGGTGTCAAAGAGCAGAAAAAAATCATAAAACCTAAATTTTGGTTCAGAAGGAACTATGTATAAAGTTAGGGTCAAAGGAAATGAGGGTGCTGAAATAATTAGTGCAACTATAAAGGAACCAAAACTTTGTGCAGGGAGAAGAAAAATGTTTTGAGGGCATTTCAGGAATCAGCAAGACCCCACTTGTCATGGCTATAAGGTGCAAAAGTGTAAGCCTTTGATTAATAAGCGAGCCCTTCAGCTCATAATTGAGAAAGCCTCCCAGGGAGCTTCCTGGGATACTTTTCACCATGTTCAGCCATCTAGGGACTACCTCTGCCATAGTTCAAGGAGGTCTGGCTCCTTCCTGTGCTGGTGGCCAACCTTGACATCATTCATGCTGCAATAATTTTACTAACATGTAGAAAGCAAGAGTTGCAGAATCAGAGAGGTTTCCATCTGGATTTCAAAGAAACTTCTAGGAGACCAGACAAAGAGTGCATGAAACTGTGAAAGTAAAGTCAAAGGTGTAGTGGAGACTCCAAGAAGTTGCCTATGGGAGGAAAGTGGAGCATCTTTGGAAGAAATCTTCAGTATGTCACCAGAGCCAGTCTATGAGAAGAACACTTAGGCTGGTCACAGAAGTGGAACAACCCACATCATCTGGAATTAACATATTATCACCACGTAACCAAGATACTGGATATGTATCTACAGGATTTAATGTTTCCTTTGTTGAGTTTCACTCTGACTTTTCCCTGAGCCTTTTCTAGCTTTCTCTTCCTTGCTTTTGAAATGGGAACAGTCATCCTGTGCCATTTTGCTTTGGGATTATATAACTTGTTTTTGATTTTTACAATTTCACAGGGAAGACTTCACCTTGAGTGTCAGAAGAGAGTTTGATGGAACATGTTAGCAATGCTGGAACTGGGTAAGATTTGATTAAGGAATTATTGAGTTAAGTAACAGTCAGTTGTATATGAGACAAGTGTGACACAATAATGTAATTTTAATTTATTATTATGTTTATTTGGAGATTATGTTTTAAGGAGGTGGGATTGGATGTCAAGTTGACAAGGACTGGATTGTGAACATTCCTCATTATATTTCAACTTCATTGGATTAAGAAAGGCCTAGCAGACCACTAAAGAGCACTTTGATTATAGCTACCTGTGTGATGGATGTGTGGCTCTGGGTGGTGCATATGGTTCTGGACCTGTTTGGTTTTTGTCACTGTACCCCTGCTCTTCTTCCTGGCTGTTCTAACTTGAGATTTTGTCCTTCTGCCATGATGTTTCTCTATTAGAATCAAGCCAGGGATTAACTAAATCCTCTGAAATTGTGCATAAAATTAATCTTCCTCTCCTTTGCATGTTGCATCAGGTGTCATATTCCAGTGATAGCAATCCTTTCTGACAGAGGTTCCTTTTGTTCTTAAATTACAATAAATTTATAATTGAACCAATATTTAAATATAACATTTAAACAAAATCTTTGAGACAGCATGTATATTAACTCATGAAAAAAATATGAAATGGTGATCTACAATTACTTAAGGAAAAACAAAAACAATTCATGAAAGACTGACAGCAGTACAGAAATGAGAAAACATGAGTTTCTCAAAAGAGAACCCTTGACAAATTCTAAATATATGAAAAATGGTCAACCTCTCTTACATATGAGTCTTTCATCTTTTTGTCACTGTTACAAAGACCAGAGTTACTCACCTTGAAGAAAACGGGATATTTTCTTTGGCTCAGGGTGCTGGAGGTTCCAGTCCATGGTCAGGAAGACCCATTGCTTTTGGTCCAGTAGCAGGTAGCACATCATGACAGGCAGTGCATGGTTGAGAGAACTATTTGATTCATGCTCCTGAGAAAGAAGAGCAGGAAAGCAGTGTCCCGCATCCCTGTGAGACTCACCTGTAGTGATCAAAAGAGTCCCCAGAGGCCCTGAAGTTCAAACATGCCAACGTGTTCCAATAATGCAAACTGAATGCCAAGCCTTTAACACATGGGGCTTTATAGACATTGAAGATCCAAATTATTGTGCTGAGATAGTCAAGGTGAAACTTCAAGGATACATAATTTTTCACTTGTCAGACAGTCAAAGACAATATGTCTAAGACTTTTTACTGGAAAATAACTAAAGAATTAAGGGTATCATAGTACAGATAATGGTGGGTTTGTAAATTGATTTAACCAGTATGGAGCACAACTGAGAATATCCATCAATATTATAAGTTGTAGATATTTGCTGGCCAGCAATTGAATTTTCAAGAGTTTATATTACACATATTGGCAATGATGCAACTGTGGAGTTAATCAATAAAGCATTGACAATAATTACAAATGTCTGGGGAGACTGTAATGTTCATTAATCAATGACTGAAGACACTGCAATGCATACCTGTATCACCAATTCAGTCATCAACAACAACAAAAAACTGAATGTAAATTACTTATAAATATGAATACTCTGCTGGGGATAGTAGTGCCTGCCTGTAATTTCAGCAGTAGGGAGGCTGAGATGGGAAGATTATAATGAGTTTGAGGCCATCCTGGGCTATAAAATCAGTCTAAGACAAGCCTGAACTACTTAGTGAGACCTTGTTTCCAAAAAGAAGAAGGAAGAAGAAGAAGAAGAAGAAGAAGAAGAAGAAGAAGAAGAAGAAGAAGAAGAAGAAGAAGAAGAAGAAGAAGAAGAAGAAGAAGAAGAAGAAGAAGAAGAAGAAGAAGAAGAAATCTGCAAGTATATTTTAAATAAAAGGCAATATACATGAGGTGATCAATAATTACAGTGAATGTTTAAATTTAAAATAAATTATTACAGTAAACAACACATTGCTGCTAGTCACTCTCAAATACCCTAATTTTTGAATATATTTATCCCTTCATTCTTTATGAAGTAGTTCCAGAAGTCTTCGCTCATGATTATCTTTATGAGTTGCACTTAAAACTACACTGAGTATTGCTGCTGCTGTCATCCAATGTAAAAGTAGGCTTTTAAAAACAGTTTGTTCTTATCCACTTTATTCACTGGATCTGGTACCATACCAACTTTGGCTCTTCTACCAAACTACAGAGGCCACAAAAGAATTTTAAATCAGTTTAGATCATCAAGGCAGACATAACAGCCCAATTAAAAATATTAATGAAAGAGGACTTTCAGAAAGGCTTCAAGAATGATAGGGTAAGTATGTTTAAAGTGGGGAGTAATATTTTGAGAAAGGCTAATGGCAATATATCTTCTGCTGAAAATATTTTTTTAAAAATTAAACTGTTTTATTATTATACCTTCATATTTGCCTATGTTTACATGTGGATATGTATACAAAATTTACAGACTATTGCTTGAAGGAAATACAAAAACAGTATGTTAATTAGCTGGGGAGACAACTTGTCACTCAAGATTTTAAAAAGAAATATTTCCCTTTATCAAATTTTTAAAATTTAGAATTTTAAGTCATAACAGGTGTCATATATTGAACAACAGAGTTTAAAAGACATATAAAGGGCCGGGGATTTAGTTCAATGATATCACCCCTACCTTGGAAGCAGAAGGGCCCAAGTTCGATCCCTAGTACCAAAAAAAAAAGACATTTAAAATTATAAAGATTAGAAGGTCAGAAAGTTTAACATGTTTCTTGACTATCTTTAAAAATTGACAGAGAAAGAAAAAACATCCATGACAGAGATACCTGAAGAAATTCATGACCACCAATCCAGCACTCCAAAGCGTGCTGAAGGATTTGAGAGAGAAGCAACAAGATCAGCTCCAACAGAATGAATCCACAGGGCAAGCCAAGGAATTAAACAGAAAAGGAAAGAGGGAAGCCAACCACAGAATAACAACACAGAGTTAAGACAACACGTATCAGTTGTAACCATCAGTGTTAATGATCTCAATTCACCAATCAAAAGAAACAGATGGGGCAGAACGCATCAAGAAGGAAGATCTAACAATATGTGTGTACAAGAAACACATGTAACTCAAAACTGAATACGTAGACTTAAAGTTCAAAGTTGGAAAACAATATTACATGTGACAGTACCATGGAAAAAGCAAGGGTAGCAATTCTGTTTGCAAATAAAGTAGATTTTGAGGGAAGACAGATTAAGAGAGACAAAGAAGGTCACTACATCCTTGTAAGGGGAACAGTCCAAGAGAAAATATAACAGTCATAAATATGTATTCACCAAATATCAGTGCATCCAACCATATAGAACAGATATTAGTGGAGATGAAAAATCATATAAGCATTAATACAGTTGTAATGGGGGACCTCAATTCCCCACTGTCACAAATAGACAAATCAACTAGACAAAAACTAAATTAGAACTGAACCACATGGACTGAGTAGATATCTAGAATTCACTCCACAACATCATCACTCCACAATACACATTGTTCTCAGATGTTCATGGGACATTATCCAAAACAGACCACAAAATAGTTCATAATACAGATATTTAAATAAACATTAAAGGAATGAAATTATACCATGCATATTATCAGACTGTATGGTTTACAATATTTAGATTCATTCTAAATTTCGTAATATAATAATGAACGTAATTTATACAGTTAAAGGCAGCAAGTTAATAATCACCACAGTTTGTCATTTTTTAGGCTGTATTTGATGTTATTGTTAGTTGTTGGCTTTTTGTGCACAGTGTGTATTATGTTGAAGCAAATTCCTTCTCCCATCTTGAGTACTTTCATCATGAAAAGGCTTGAATTTTGTCAAATGCTTTTTAACATATATTGAGATAATCATGTGTTTTTTCCCTTTCCTACTATTACTGTTACATCACACTAATTGATTTTTCACGTGCTGAAAAGTACTTGAATTGCAGGCATAAATTCCTCATTTTTTATGTTTACTCCTATCGTCGTCATCATCATCATCATCATCATCATCATCATCATCATCATCATCATCATTCTAACCTGCCCTCAGCAAGAATCCTATTTAATTGGTTTAACCATACTCTTCTGTTACCTCTAATGTTTGGTCTTAGGAACTTTCCATCCTATGCGCTACCCCTACAACACACACAAACGCACACACACACACCCTGTTCCTTGATTATAAATCCCCACTGGACCCATGCTACACTAGGAACTGAGCCCAGTTCTATAACAACATCTCTTTCCTACATTATAACAGTTTCTGTATAAAATCTGGTTTTAGTTCTCTGACCACTGCCTACCTAGGAACAAGGGATGCCTTTCCATTTTCTGATAACTTCTATCTCTTTTTTCAGAGCCCTGTAGTTTTCATAGTAGAGGTCTTTTATCTTCTTTGATAGGCCAATTCCTAAATATTTAATTTTATTGGATGCTATTGCAAAAGAGATTGACCTCTCTCATATGAAGAAATGCTCAACATTGCTGGTCATTTGAGAGACAATGATGAAAAGAACACTAAGATTTCATCTGATTCCACAAAGAATGGCTGCTGTCTCAGAATTAACCAGCAACAAATGCTGGTGAAACTGCAGAGAAAAAGGAACGCTTCTCTACTTTTGGTGGAAATGTAGGCTGGTACAACCTCTATGGAAGTCAGTGTGGAAATTCCTTAAAAAACTAGGATTAGAGGTCCCATTTGACCCTGCTATTTCCCTTCTAGGAATATACACAAAAAGAATTAAATGAATCATATCATAGTGACATATGTGCACCCATGTCCATAGCAGCTCAGTTCATGATAGTTCAATCTTGGAAACAATCCAAATTCCCATCAACTGGAGGCTGGATAAAAAAGATGTGTTTTTCTATAAAATGAAGTATTACTCTACCTTAAAGAGTGATAAGTTTGAGTCATTTATACTCAAATGGACCTACCTTCAGGACATACTTATAAGTAAAATAAATAGGTCACAGATGTGAAAAATTGTACGTGTTCTCTGGTACAAGACACTGAAGATGTTAATAGTTCTAGAATGTATGATGGGTATTATGAAATAGAAAAAATTTAAAGGTTAATGTGGTGGAGGGGTAAAGAAAAAATGTGGCAATAATTTAAAAAAGGAAACAAAGCTTATGTTTTTAGATGTGGGGAGTTGTGGGGTGAGTAGGGAAATGGGGAAAAATGAGAATTAAATTGTATCATATACTGCTACAAATTCCCAATATTGAGTGTGATCATGGTGTGTATATCCAATGTACCAATAAAGATAAAAAGGAATATACCCCAGATATTCTGTGAAGACAAAATATCAGATATGTAAGAGAGGAATGCAGTTGGGGACCATGAAAGAGAGATTTCTTTAAAATGGCATGAAAAATCACTTCAGCAGCATTTAGATGATGGGAAGAATAGCATGAGATTGATTAGAGTTAATGAGGAAGCAGGAGATCATGCAAATGACGTAAAAAAAAAAACCTGTTCTCAGAAATAATGCTAGAAAACTTTCAAATAGGGAAAAAGATTTTGATAAACAGGCCTATAGAACTTCAATTATCTATAATAAAATACTTTCCTCCAAGGCATATAATAATCAGAAATCTAGCACAAGAAGAGGATATTAAAAGTTGTTAGAGAAAAGAAACAAATCACCTGTAAAGGAAAACTTTCCAGTCAAGGCTAGTTCAGAGTGAAGTATTTCAAGCTCTAAAGGAAAAGTACCTCTAATCTAGTTGGTGTAGCTTTCAAAACTATCTTAACAATGCCTTATAAATAAAAATTATGAAAGGTATAGAGAAATAAAGAGCCTGATTAAGTGGAATTCCTTTAAACTGTGACTTTAGAAAACATCAAATATGTAATTATAGGCTTAAAAAAGAAATGGAAAAATAATCATCATGCATCAAAAGAGAGTGTTATCAAAACCGTATGAAAATTATGACCATGAATATTTTAACTCAAGGTAAGAAAATGATGAAAAATTGCCTACAACTCTTCAAATTAGAACCATAACCAAGTGCAGGTTGGAAAAATACTTGGAGTAGAAAAACATTATTGATGAATTAAGTTTCAATTAACAAGGTTCATAATAAACTCAAGCACTAGCTTCTTATGTGTTTAGGTTACCCATAATAAATAATCCTCAGTGCAAACACGATTACTGTGGTATTTTATCTAACCTCATTCATTTTTTTTAATCCCTAAACACCAGAATGAAGACAATAGGCAGAAGAGGTGAAGAAGGGAAAGGTGTAGTGAAAACTACCTCTGGAATGAGCGCAAGTTATGCAAGTTCTCCTAGATGACTGGCCACCTGGGAAGTCCCTATGAAGCTAGTGCGAAGCATAGAAAATATTAAAAACTGCTATATGTTACCATCTCTTCTCAACTGTGCTCTTAGGGACTCCCATGTTGGTCATCTCAAACTGCCCACAATGGCACAAGTTACACTGCAGAAACTGGGAGCTGCTTTCAAAACATCTGTCATGACCTCACTGGCATGCAGGTGCCACCATGAAGCAGGCAGCCTTTGTATATTGACTTTTGGTAGGAACCATCTTGCTTCTGCACTAGAGTCTGCAGAACTTATGAACATTTTGTTGTGAAACATTCTGTTGTGATTTATAGATAGATATTAAGACTGTCTTTATAATTCCTCACATTTAAAGAGTGTTTCTCCAGCAGGAATACCTGACTTAATTTTCCATGATTTCCTGTCTTTCCATTTTGCTTATTATTATTGCTTAACTTCAGTTTTTGCCAACTCCTTCCGTGTTTTCTCTTGTTCTAATCTGTCCTTGATCTATAAGGTTGAATCTGACATCCTGGAGGAAAACTGATGTTTACCTATGACTTCCAAGGCCCTTGTGACGTTTGACTTAGTACTTGATGTTAGAAAGATGCCTGTGATGTAAGAACTGGCAGGTCCATTTCTCTAGTGTCCAATGTAAGGAAGTGCGAATCTAAGTGACCCTTGATGGCTGAAGCACAAGATGAACCCCTGGTTTCTGAGATCAAGTCACAGCTTTTAGAACAGCTTCATCCTTATTGAATCAAAATTAGTCAGTTGGCAATTTTGCTAACTTAATGCCAGTACCCACAGCTACAGAGAAGCCTATTCTCCTTCATGTCCTATGGCTGTCACCTCAACTGTCAACTTCTATCCTAACACTGTGAACTTTCATGTTACGATTTGCTACCAATTGGAGATTGATGGGAAGTGGGAAGAGTTGGGTTGCTATGAATGAAGAAGTGAATTTCAAGTAGAAGAAGACAAATGAAGTAGCTGGTTCTGCAACACATCGACACCTGTTGCTTCTCCACCTGTTGCCAAGGTGGGAATATGGACAAGTCTAAAAGATGTGAAAAGCCCTCTCTAGAGGGATGGTAAGGGATACATGACCCAGGTACCCACACCAGTCAGTTTTCTCATCCTGAACCAGCAGACACCACAAAGCAGGACTTTCCTCTCAACTCTGGATTTCTGGAATCTCAGCCCAGCCTAGAACAATTACCTGGCTGAGTCCACCCTCCAGAGCAAACCAAATGAAAGATCACTGTGCAAAAATATTAATTACTGTCCTGGATTGTTACATAGCAACAGGAAATTGGATCATTTATCTACAGTGTATTCAAAGAAAATGCAAAGTTGTTACAAGTTCCTTATCTCAGTATCATAGAAGTATCCTTCCAAGGTCAGGAGATATTGTAAAAGATCATGAGATTTGGAGTCAGGTGAACTAGAATCTAGAGCAAGCCACTTAGTGACTGGAATTTGTTAAAAGTTTAATCATTTAGGTCTCCAGTTTTGTAAAATTTTGTGGGAAATAATTGAATAATATAATTTTATATTATTAATTGCAATAGAAATCTGCAAGATTAAAGTTTCTATTGTAGGTGCTCACAACACAGCATTTTGGATTTTGTTTGGTTGGGTTTTTTTTTTTTTGCGGTACCAGGGATTGAACATGGGCCCTTGTGTATCCAAGTTGACACAGTACCACTTGAGCTAAATCCCCAGCCCCTATTTTTGTGTTTTTAATACAGTATTCATCTGCTCATTGGTCTAAGGAGCAAGAAATGTTCCTTTCTCTTTCCAAAAGAGGCAAGTCATTTCCCCGTGTCCTGTCTTGTCTCTCCCTCATGATTTCTCAGCAGGTAGCAACATGCCACAGTTAATGAATTTGTAAGTTTTTTTACATTCTTATCAAAGGATTTTTTGACTAAGATGTACAGATTTTTTTTATTTCACTCTTCTCTCTAGTATCGAACTTTGGTTTTTTATGACCTAGTTTTACAATCTTATGATTATTTCTGACAAAGGATACTGAGCACAGTTCTAAAGAGTCTAACAGTGTTTGAGCACTTAGCTGCCAGCAACTTTCCTTAAACAACCAGAGCTGGAGATTTTCCAACTTGGGCTTTTACTCAAATCTAAGGCAGACTGTGGAGGTCTAAAGTTTTAGATATTCTTTTCCCTCCATAAGAGACATTTCTCTCTATTAATATTTTCTTTTTTTTTTTGAGACAGGGTCTCACTTTGTAGTTCAGGCTGGCCCTGAGCTCACTATGTAGCCCAGGCAAGCCTCGAACTCAGCAATCCTCCTGTCTCTGCCTCCTGACTGCTGGGATTACTGGCATGAGCCACCATGCCCGGCTATATTAACATTTTTTTGCCAGAGTTATTTTACCTCCTTCCTGTTTGGGCACTTTCCTTCTATTGTATCTTCATTTATTTTGTACCCATGGTTTCACAATGGGTCAGACCTGCCATCTAGCTACCTTATCTAAATTATTTCTTCTTGACTAATATTACTTCCTTTAAATGAAGTTTACGGATTCAAACAATTTTCCAGCTTGCTAACACAGGCAAGTATTCATTTTTGTTTTTTTATTAATCTTTCAGTACTTTCTTCATTTTTCTTTGGTAATTTTAAAGAAAATTATGCTATAAAACAAATATGTTGGGGATTTCTAGAGTTTATTGGGACCCTTGTATTGTGGATAAGGCAATACACACTCAGAAATTTATTGTATTAAATTTTATATGGCCAGTAGATAAAAATCATTTATCTTTTATAACAGTTCTAGCTTATCTTGGAAAAAGAGTTGTTACAACTAATTTCTAATTATGCCAGCCTTAACTTACTGCTTAATGATTTGGAGGTGTCAGAGTGAAATAAATATTTCAAGATAGTTTAATAAGTGTGTAAACTAATCTGTCCTTGTTATATTTGCATGTAAAGATTGTTTTATATCCCCATGGAATGAATGATTCAACAGAATTCTTTCTTCTCAGACTTTTAAAAAACACACTCATGTCTGAAATTTATAATTAATACTATTCATTTTTCATGTGGACACCCTGAATTCCACAATTAATCAGCTATTAATAGATAAACACACAGATCACCACTTATTAATGCCATTAGGCACAATTCTGTGGATAGGACTAATACAGAGAGGAGAAAGAAAATGAACTATTAGGAGAACTAATAAAATGTTCCCCTTCCTTCAAAATCTGCATGCATTTGTTCTTAATGACAAAATATGATTAACTTCGTTGGTTTTACACATCGGTGTTTACCTATTTAAGTAAAATATTTTTAATTAAAAGAAAACAAATCTGTTAAACTCAAAGCTAAATATATCAGGGTAAATAAAATGAAATGGAACCTGAATAAAAACAATGTACATGAAGCTGTTTGGAAAATCAGCCCCAAATTCAAATACCTTTAGGTCACATATTACTATTTAATAAAATAAATTCAAATCATATTTAAAAAGTACCCCAAAACTTAGATTACCACATAATATGGACCTTACATATGCTGAGTTTTTATAAAATCACATTATTTTAAGTCTAGAATGTATCATAGGAATTATCTAGCCTAAACCTCTGATCTTTGAATGAAGAAATATGAAAAAACTTCACTCCATAATTTCCCAAAGGTCACAGGGATAGTTGAGGATAGAACCCAAATTACTGAAATCTAAGTCTGAGTTGTTTTTAACTTAATGAGCTAATTCATTAAAATTAAATTCACAGGACATCTCTTTTATCTTTAGTGGCTCATCTATCATTTTACAAATGTTCAAACAGTATGTATTTGTACATTTATGATTCAACATTATTTCCAAAAGATCAAGAATATGCTTTATAATTTATTTTATTGAAGACCTTGGATAAAACCATGGAAGTTTAACTGAGGTCTTTTCCAAGTGCACATTTGGATGATCATTGGTTTCATTAATACTTTCCAATACTCGCATGTGAAGAATTATATAGTGTGCTCAGCATAAAATATCCTCTTGCTCAAATGATTTGTTCAGATAGTCATGGGACCATATTTCGTTTATGAGACAATGATTGAAGTAGAGAAAAAAATAGGTTTACATATTTCAGTCTTCTATTCTGAAGAAAATTGAATATAAAAATGATGTTGAGCCAGGCATGGTGGTGAACACCTAATCCCAGAATTTGAGAGGCAAAGGCAGAAGGATCAACATGGGTTTGAGGCCAACCTGAGCTGCATAGTGAGTTCAAACCCCATTTAAACTACATCGTGAGACCCTGTGTGCAAAGAAAATGTTGAATATAATAATTTATATGAACTGAATAATAATATAGTTTATTTTATGTTTGTTTGTTTATGATACACAAAATATTCATATCCATACTATTTAACCATAGGACCTTGATAATCTTGATATTGGCCCTGTGTAAGTTAAGGATGGAAGCAAAAGAAATGTTTTTCTGAACTTGGTGTACAGGATCTGATCATCATTCAGAGCAATGGAAAATCCACTTGATAGACAGTTTCAAAGAGAAATAATGTGGTAGGTTAAAAAGGAGGGAGGACTGACTACCAGGATACAGTGCAGTTAGAAGAGAACAGCGAATGTGCTTGGGAATAGACTAGAGAAAAGTGGGCTGGGGTTTAGATCAGTGGCACCACTCGGCCTGGAGAGTGTGAGCTCCTGAGCTTGGTCCCTGGTACAAAAAAAAACAAAAACCCAGAAAAGAATGTGTGCTTGGAAAATTGAGGAAATTCCACAGCATTCTGAAAGCCACACGCAGTAGTTAATAAGGGAGTTTGCAAGCAATTGCCCTTAGCCGAGTTGTTCATTTTACTTTCCTATGTATGGGCCATATGTCTTATTAAAATAAAATTTTTAATATAATATGTTTTATTATATATAGCTTGTATAATTATAATATAACACATCTGCAATCGTTTGTTCCAAGCAAGTGTTACCAAAGGCTCAAGGAGAAAGGGGTTAATTAATGCAGGGTTTGCTGTGAACGAATAATATGTGCACAACCCATTTTAATATTTTATAGATTTCATTAATAAATCAGACAAAAGTCATTGGAAGACTTAGAACAGTCTACTTTCCTTTGCGATTTCCCCAGACTCTAACATCGTGCTTATTAAAGGTGCAGATCCAATTCTTCCGCGGCAGCCAGAACCACCCCCTTCCTGGGTCCTCCTCAGCACCGCACAAGCGAGCAGGGGGCATGTGCATGGCAAGTGTTTGCACAGATGTGAGAGTGAGGACAGGCAGGGTTGCTTCACGTTGGCCACCTAAGCTCAGCAGGGCTTTATTTTAGGACAGGGGGCCCTTATTTTCTATTCTTTATAGATTATTTTGGATTTTAGGAAAGGTTACCAGCATGATGTGTTGACCAGGTCAGAGCCCATTGTAACTGTCAGTGCCAAAAGATTTTTGCAACTTCATATATTTAGGTCAAATTACATATTCTGGTAAAGAAATAAATCATTGGGTAAAGGAAAAGAAATAGTCTGAAATCTCACTAATACAAAGAGAAGCTAAGTGGGAGAGAATAAATATTAATAAATGCACACACATGGGCTGGAGATTTAGCTCAATGGTTCTGGCACCTGCCTAGCAAGTGCAAGGCTCTGAGTTCGATTCCAGTAACCACATAAAATGCTGGGCGTGGTGACTCACGCCCACCAGCAATCAGTACCACACACCACAGTGCCAGGCGTGGTTGCTCACTCCTGTAATTCCAGCACTTGGGAGGCAGAGGAAGGAGGATTGCTGAGTTCGAGGCTTGCCTGGCCTACATAGTGAGCTCAGAGCCAGCCTGAACTACAAAGCAAGGCCCTGCCTCAAAAAAAAATTATATGTATATGCACACACATTTTGACTCCTAGCATTAAAGTATCCAAATATATGGTTTCTGCTAACATTTTTGCACAATCCCTCATTCTTCTGAAAACTGTATTTTTCTGTCTCTGTGCTAATATTGTTTAACATTTGAAATAAGAGATTTATCTGCCTAACAGACATTAAAACAATTAAGTACTAGGTGTTCTTCTCCATGTGTGTGTCAAGTACACAAATATTTCAGTGAAGAACCTCGAGCCTCATAAAAAAATGACTAAAAGAATGCTGCTTATATGTGACGTGTTCAGAACAAGCGGCCTGGAGTCCCTTTACACATCCTGCCTCTCACCTTCCTCCCAGTGAAGAAGTGCATCCAGGTCTTCATGTGTGTTTGTAGCTTTCTCAGTCATGCCTACAGAGAATGATGATGGCACTCATCGCTAGGTGTCTGTGCATTAACACTGTGCACCTTCATTTCTGTTACCTCCCTTTGCCCCTCCCCATCTCAGATTCTGACATCTGTGACAAAACCATTATAGTCTCTTTATCCTCATTGATATTATTATGATCTCCTAAGTTTTTCTGAATATGTTTGAATCCTTCCACGTCTTGGGACTTCTCTCCAGAAAAGCCCACTGTGGTTTGCCGTCCCTGGCCTGTAGCTGAGCCTGGTCATGAGGCAAGCGAGCACCAGCAAATATCATTAACCTTCTGGCCTGAGCTTCCCAGAAGTGTGGCTTCCCTAGGCTGGTGTTAATTAGCAATAGTTCGCACCAGGTAGGTGAAAAGCCCACCCTTTGGCAGGTAATTATGCAAGCATTATAGCAACATTATGATGACTTCAAATATTATATTTTTGTCTTCCTACTGTTTTATCTCTGCTCTGCTTCCTCTAATTTGCTGCTCTGACTTTTACCTGGAACCTGAGTTTTTGACCCTAATAAATATACAATACAAAAACTTTAAATGTTCTTCTGTGGAGTGAATTATTTTTTAAGTAAATTAATTTTGTGCGTATCTCCAGGGATCTAGTAATGCACTGCATGAGTCCAAATACTTGGAAGTAAAAGGCAGAAATGACGTCGTGTGTCGTTCCTTGTGCTCCTGGAGGGCTCAGTACAAATGTGCTCTCTCGCTGGCTGATCTGACAATCGTAGCGAAAGTGGTTGGGTTTAGGCTTTTTTATTTCCTACCAAATTATAACAATTTTGTTGGCATAACATACATATTATTCCCAAAATGTGTGTGGCACTGCCATAAAATATTTATCATGTATTAGAAATGTCAGCGCTCGGTCTTTGGCGAACAGCCTCTGAGCACGTCCGCCTGCTGGAGGAAGA
>PVIC010041262.1:0-16296 GCA_004025085.1 Thryonomys swinderianus
CAGCTATAAAATATAATATTTCCCTAGAAGCTTATCACTTCACCTTTCCTTCTTCCAAGGTCAGGTAATTACATGGTATATTTCAATTTTACATGGTTAAGGTTTAACATTTACATTCAGTCTGTCATAATCCCACTGATGTTGAGGATAAGCCCAATATTTAAGTCAATTCTATCTTCCCTGACAGCTTTTCAAAGGCTAAGCGCCCCTTCTAAGATTTACATTTGATTTATCTCACAGGAGACTGAATTATAGCAAGGCAGTTTTTCATTCTGATTTTTGTTCTATTATCTGAGAAGTTTTCATAAACACTATATTTCATCTATCCTTGCTTTTTAAAACTTTTGTTCAAAAACTATATCTTGTCTCAAAACTCTTGCTCTGGCAATGCAACTAAACTCTGAAAGTAGCCCACACTTGCAGGTAATCTGCTACTTCCTGTCCGTCTGTCTACGGGTTTAGTCTCCACCACACATATTTGGAATTTTGATCTTCCTCTATTTTTTTTTTTTTTTGAGACAGGGTCTCACTTTGTAGTTCAGGCTGGCCCTGAGCTCACTACGGTGCCCAGACAAGCTGCCGCGAACTCAGCAATCCTCCCGTCTCTGCCTCCCAAGTGCTGGGATTACAGGCGTGAGCCACCACGCCCAGCATTGTACGTGGTTACCGGGGATTGAACTCAGGTCCTTGCGCTTGCAAGGCAGGCGCCAGAACCACTGAGCTAACCCTCCGGCCCAGCTCTTCCTCTATTTATGAAAATTTTCTTCTGTTTCATCTTTGAACATATCTCCTTTTTATGTGTATAGCACAGATAACTAGCCATATGATTACCTGGCCTATCCTGCATATCCATTAATTCTCTACATTCTTCTGGGAAATGCTCATGCTTGAGTATCATGCCCACAATATACTTTTGAAATTTAAAATGTTCTGAGTAATATCTATCCTATTTTTATTACTGCATTTAATGTGGTTTCTAATTAAGAAAAAAATTAAGTTTAGTCTTGAGCTTGGCCCATGTCCATCTATCTCCTAATACTATCTTATTGTTCCTTCTTTAATCTTTTCTATCTCATTAATATTTTTTTTCCATTATATCCCCTTGGGTTTCTCATTCTCTGATGTCATAAAGAAGTATTTAACCAAATTTTCTTCTGTTTCTTGAGGAGTTTCTGTTTTTAAGTGTACTTTCCTCTGCCCTTTCTTATAAAATGTATTACCTTTCATCCTTTCATTTAGATAGCACCAGTCCCGGGTCTTACATCGGACATCTTATCATATGTCTTTCAACTTTCACACTTCTAACCTGACCTACTTTTCCATAAGGAATAGTATGTAAGGCCCATTTGTATGACCGAATCCACTGGTTTGTCATCTCTGAACTCTTTCTCAATACATCTGCTGACTTCTCTCTTGGGGATATGATTCTTCCACAGATTATTCAACTAAGTCTATGTGACTTGCTATGAAGTCTATTAGCCAAGAAATATTTTATTTGATAATTAGTGTTTATCCTTGGTCAACAGTTCATGCCCAGTGATCATATTCTTCATTTTTTCCTCTTGGTTGGCCATACCTTTTTTGTTCCAAGTATTAAATAATCACTGATTGGACACAAGGCACATTCAGTTACTTGAGAGAAATCTATACTCTTAAGGTCCGCACAGGTGAATATTGGTTTTGATTCCTTTTTCTCCATTTGATTTGAGTAGCACTCTACTTGATATAGTTACAACTGATAGATTGTGTTTTTGGCTTCTAGTCATTTTCAAATTTCAGTACAAATACAATTTTTTATTTCTAACCTTAAGGTTTCTTTGCCTTTAAGTTTCTGCCATGGGAAAAAAATAGAGGTTAAAATAAATATGACTTCTTGAGCTATATTATATAGGAAATCATCTTCTCTTTTTAAACTACATGGCCATGATATGCTTTAGAGAATTTTTCTAATCCATCAGTCACAAAGTTGTGGCTAAATTTTAAAAATAGTAATAAGGGCTGGGGATGCAACTCAGTGTAGCACACTTGCCCTGCACACACAAGGCTCTGGGTTCAGTGTCCAGAACTGAAAATATTGAGAAAGAGTATGAACTACTCATGTCTATTTTCTGTATTTCTTATTACAGAAATATTCTAAATATTTCAACACTTACAAAATCAATTTGCCAGACATTGTAGCTCACTCCTGTAATCCCAGCACTCGGGAGGCAGAGGCAGGACTGCTGAGTTGGAGGCTTGCCTGGGCTACATAGTGAGCTCAGGGCCAGCCTGAACTACAAAACGAGACCCTGTCTCAAAAAAAAAAATAGAAAGAAAGAGGGGGCCAGAGATTTAGCTCAGTGGTTCCAGCACCTGCCTCACAAGTGCAAGGTCCTGAGTTCGATCCCCTGGTAACCACATACAATGCTGGGTGTGGTGGCTCACACCCACCAGCAATCAATATCACATACCACAGTGCCGGGCATGGTGGCTCATGCCTGTAATCCCAGCACTAGGGAGGCAGAGGCAGGAGGATTGTTGAATTCGAGGCTTGGCAGGACTACATAGTGAGCACAGAGCCAGCCTGAACTACAAAGCAAGACCCTGTCTCAAAAAAAAAAAAAAAAAAAGAAAGAAAGAAAGAAAAAAGAAAAGAAAATCAACTTTACCAAAGACAAAATATTTGAATTTAAAAACATGTGTTATCAAAAGAGTATTTAAACCATACACAATTCCACTACTCAATAACTAATATGCTTCAGTGATTCTAAAATGAGCATGTGCTCACATAATATCTCTAAATTGAAATTAGTCCTTATTGTTGTTTCATTTTTCAGTGGCATATTAAATAGCAGTGGCTCATTGCTGTTCCACCTCATGTTATCTCAGATTTGATGAAACATAACAGCAAATAATTATCTTCTTCCGTATACATAAATTAAGCACCCCTAACTTAAAACATGGACAATGCTCTAAAATCCAAACTTGGCACTTGTGCTGGTACCGAAAGATGTTCAGATTTTGGAGTATTTCATATTTTGAGTTTTTTAATAGGGATATCCAGACAGTAAAATCTATGCAATTATTTCCAAAATACTGAACCATTTATAGTTTTGAGAATTTCTAACAAGGAACACTAAACTAGTATTTTACATTGAATTTAGAATCACATTTATGTAACTTTATGGCTGAGGTTAAATGAAATGCAAAATGTGAGACATGTGTAGAGTGAAATAGTCTCACAATGACATGGTTTCTTAAAAAGAGCAATCTAGCCAGGCGTGGTGGCTCACGCCTGTAATCCCAGCACTCGGGAGGCAGAGACAGGAGGATTGCTGAGTTGAGGCTTGCCTGGGCTACATAGTGAGGTCAGAGCCAGCCTGAACTACAAAGCGAGATCCTGTCTCAAAAAACAAAACAAAACAAAAAGAGTAATCTAAATTTAACTGAAGAGTTTATAAATGAGTGATCCAAACACCTCCTTAAGTAAAAAGATGATGTAAAAAAAAGATAATGTTCCATTACTGACAAAGTCACTTAATTTTTCTAACAGTATTAATCTAAAAATTCAACTAGAGAAGCCATGGCGATTCAATGAAAGGTTCACTTTGAAGAAACCCTTATAAAATAGTTAATGTACCTGCCAGCTTCTCTAGGACAAGTAGCAGTATCATGAGTAGCCCCTTATGGATTTGCTCCAAAGTACAAATGATTGGTTACATTCCACATCCCAGGACCTACTTAGGCCATGCCCGTCATTTGCTAGACACGGGGAATATACCATGACTCTTACTCAGGATTCTCTATGAACTCATTAAGTTTCAGGACCTTCAGCATCTTGTTCCCTTTTGTTGTTATTATACAAACTGATTTTCTTTGAATACCCATCACTGCTCGCTAAGAAGCACAGGCCAGACAGAACTCCTCCGCAAACTCTATACTGCCATACAGGGCTTGCCACCTGCCTTCATTCTTTGGATGCAACTCGCTTAGAATTTTCTCTCCATCAGAAATACTCTTCCCCGACCCTCTTTCCAGAGGTTAAACTCTCTCCTAAATGAAACAATTCTTTTACATGTTCAGAAAGAAGTTCTGTATCACTCACATTCTGTTCAACCAAACACACACACACACACACACACACCCCAGAAAACTAAGCAGTTCAGACAAACTATTGGTCAACAGCATCCGCCTGTAACTTTCCTTCCACCCTCCCAAGCCAGCTCCCCGACGTCACTGATCCTTCCTTTGTACTCCCCGGAGCACTGTTTGCAACATATCTTTGCACATTTGCATCATAATATTTCCGTGTCTAATTCACTCTAGACTGGGAGGCTCTTGGGATTAAAAATGTAGAAATGTTCTGTTATTTGTCTTTGTCTCCATAGCATCTGCCTTACGGTGTATATTTAATAAGTGACTTCTGAATTAATGAATTACTAAAGAATTACCTTCATCACTGAACTCAAGACCATTACTGGGGACACTTAGCCCTTCAAGTAAACCACACTGTCATATATATAATATATATATATTAAATATATATGACAATTATATATAATATATCACATATATGACAATTATATATAATATATATTACATATATGACAATTACATATAATATATATTACACCTATATGACTATTATATATATATAATTTTAATCTCAGCTTTCCAAAGTTTTATAAAACAGCCTTCTCCTTGTGCTTCTTTGTACTGCAGGTCTCACCCTCGGAGGAAAGAATTTCCACCCCTCGTAGCTGCTCATTCCTGCGATTTCCTTCTGCAAGCATAAACAGTGGAGCATGAGCAGTCCAAACTTTTCCCCGGGGCATTAAGAGAAATCTTAGCACTGAGGTTTGGGCGCGCCTTCCCCTCCCCCACACATACTTTGCCTCCTTCCACATCCCAAGGTGACTCCGTTTAGCTCACCCTCGGGTCCTCTACTCTCTCATTCTAATCCGGACCGTTCCCCTTCAGATCGTTTTCACAGTTCCTATCCTAGGCTTTCCCTCCTCTACCATCTTTTTGGCCCTCTCCTCGGTTAGTATCCAGGTTTCTTACACTCAAAATATGTGTAGTTTTAATTTATTCCTGACTTTGATGTGTCATATCACATCTTCAGCGCTTTTTGGAAAATTTTTATCAGCAGTATTTACTTTTGAGGGAAGTAAGATTTTTTAAAATCTTGCATGCCTCTTAAAAGATTCCGTTTTTATGCATGACTGAAAGTTGGCCTTAGGTAGAATTCTAAGGTAGAGACGACTGTTTTCCAGCATTTGGAAGGCAGAGTCTACTTTACCCACAAAATGTAGGTAAAGGGCCTCTTAAGACTTCATCGGAAGGTGAATGACTGCTTGGCCTTGGGAAAGAAGCACAGATCCAAGTGAGGCAACCAGAGAGGCAGCACCAGAGGAAAACAGAAAGGGAAGATGCCGAGTTGAAAAAGTCAGATTTTCCAAGTCATCACTGATTCATCCACAACAGAAGAGAGTAAAAACTGAGAAAACCTTCTAAGAACAAAGGGATTGCATCTAGAGATAGTTGTATGGAGCCAAAAAAAAAAATTCTTGGAAAGAAAGAAACTATTTCTAATCCCTTTCCATTTGATGCCACCAACGAGATGAGCGGAAGTCTCTTAGAGGCTGCCCCAAATCGTGACATCTGGAAATGCTCCCACCCCAGCTGCATTTTCTCACAGGAGGTCAGTCCAGCTTTTCCTTTATTCTGGTGTGACCTTGAACATAAAACACAGTCACACCGGGCAGTGGGACCATTTGCGTGTGACACTCTTTCAGTCCAGTAAGTAAAGCCAAGAGCAAAATGCTCCAAGGATTCTTTCAAATTACCCTGCTGCAGAGGACCCTTCAGTTCCACACCAGACAGCTGCTATCTCAGAAATAGGTCATTTGGAAACACTGGCAAGGCCGGTAATCGTCTGTGTGGTGACTGAGAAATGCGAATAAGCACTGAGGGCAGGATTCTGCGAAGATTTGGGATTCCATCCACATCCTCGCAACTACCGTCAGGTCTGCAGTTTGGCCCACGTGACCCTTGATGTGCTGCTCTGGACAACTGAAGAGCATCGTTGTCCTTGATATAAAGTGTGATATACCTTAATCTTTCATGATAATTATAGTAGAGCTTCAACATAATTCCCTAAGTGGTGATTATGTGGCCTTTCTGTACCATACAACAGCACAACAATAGCTCCTACCCAGGGCCATCAGTTGATATTAACCATCTGAGGTTATCACTGAAAACTAATAAAGTGTGTGCTTCAGTAGCTTGCCATTTCTAAAACAGATCTGCTCTATATTTTCTGAGAAAGGAAAATTCACAACCTATGCAAAACCTTCACTGAAAGTATATACTTAAAAATATACTAATTTTATTGTTTATATATTTAGGATGCTTAAAGTCATTGGAGAAAGAAAAACATCCCTTAAAACATCCCTGATAAGGTAAAGAAAATCTAGAGGAAGATTGTAAAAGAAGTATGATTAGCCTGCTGCTTCCTCCTCCTTTGCTATAAAATTGTAGGGTTTTCCTACAGACCTTCATTTACAAAATGTGTCTCACCAGATCACCAGAAAAACACCATTTCTGGCCCTAAACCGTCTCACTCAGAGTCCTCCGTTTAACCAGCGAATGCACACAAACATGAAATCTTGACAAACACTGCCTATAAAGACGTGGCAGGGGATGTTAGTATGTTTGATTACTAGTGCAAGAGACAAGCACTTGGTAAAGATTGTGACTGCAAGTCTTCTTCGCTGGAAAGTTACAGTGGTCCTGCCTCAGCCACAGCTTGGATTCCCACAGTTTCAGTTCAGTAAGAAGTAGTCTAAAAATACAAAATGGAAAATTTTAGAAATAAACAATTTATAAGTTGTAAATTGTCCACTGCTCTGAGTATTGGTAAGAATCTATCTCTATTCCACTCTGGATGTAAACCTTTTGACCATATATTCAAGCTTTATGTATTAAATACCTGTTCATAATATAGTAGCCTTCTCAATTACCTTTTTTTTTCTTTTGGAAAAGATATATCAGGTACAGGTACAAATTCCCCAAAATGAAAGTGATCAAAGGTGTACCTAAAATATACCAATTAAACTCAATAAATTTTTAAAAATTCATTAGGAATTTTTTTAAATGTGTATTCATAATGTATCTCAGATTTTAAACAACAGGAGTTTCTCTTTAGTTTACCCATTGTACTTATCTGAAAATTCTGTTGACAAGAAACAAAGAATTCATTATTTACAAGATATTTATGTATAAAATATAAATACATTTCAGAAGTGCTAAATTCATATCCATGTGAAAAACAAATTGACTGTAGTACAATATTTGTGTAAAGTTGTCTTTATCTTTAACCTTTTAATACCCAAGTGAAATTCTGTTTTCCAGGATTAGGTAAATTGCCACTTTTTTTTCCCATTCCCTCTATTGCGGTTATGGGATTCATTTGTAATACAATGGGGTTCATTTACCACTGTCTGTATTCAGTCTTGGGTTTAGAAAGGCAAGTGTCTGACTACCAAAGAATCTTAACTTCAACAAAGAGCTGAAAGCAAAGCAGCCAATATCCCAGTGGTCTCTGGCATTATATAACAGTCTATAGGTAATAAAACATATAGCTTAACCTCTTTTATCACTATATGACTATCAATCCTTTCACTTCTTATTTTACCATAATGCAAAGAAGCAAAGTATGATTTAGTCCAGAGAAGTATTCCTAATTTACATTTGCTCTAAAACAGTGATGTTCTTTCTCTTACTAATTTAACAGAATTCCTAACTGAAACGTATACATTCAAGTGAAAGTTGATTAGAAGGGAAGCGAAGTCATAATCAATAAGATATCACTGTAAAAACATAAGGGGAATGGGAAAAAATGAGAATTAAGTTGTGTCCTGTACTGATACAGATTCTCGATGTCAAGTGTGATCATATGTTCATAAAATGTGCCAATAAAAGCAATTTTAAAACATATTAAGCATTTACTGAAAATAAAACAACTCTAGGAAATCCAGAATTTGCAATAAGCTTGATACTCCATAAGGCAGATAGGGCACAAATAAATGAAAAAATTAACTATTTCTAACAGTAAAATATCCATCCCTATGGGCTGAGTGTCTGGAGGTCATCATCACAGCCTCCGTTCTTTTAGGGGACTCAAGGTTCGGGGCCCTAAAGGCTACTAAATGGCCCAAAAGATACTGCTCCAAGCCTCAGTGTGTCTCCCTGGGATCTTAGTTCACACATCTTGACTCCTTTTTCATCGTGTTCCCCCCTCCTTTCACCTAAATCCCAATAAATCTCTTTCCTTTGAGAAAAGCCACAGAACATGATCTGTTTCCCTTCGCTGATGAAGAAAATGGCTAATAGTTCTCTAGAAACAGGTAAGCACTGATTTGTAACGATATTTTGAAGTAATTCCTTTGTTGCTGAAGGAGCCCAATTACATAACAGCCCATTCACTCTTTGGTTGCTTGTTATTATTTTTCCTACTATGCAAGGCAGACCAGTGTATTTTTAATGGCTTAAAACAGTATAATTTTGCCTTACACTCCATGCAAATATACAGTTTCTTCAGCTGGCTTCTCTTACAGTATCATCTCAGTGAGTCAGGTTCCTTCCAGTTGTGGCTGCACCTTTCTCTGGTCTTTAGAAACTTCTCTTTTCAGTGGCCAAATGCAACGAAGGTGAGTGATTGCATGTGAAAGTAATGTGTGGGCCAAGACTAAAAGTGCTACTTCCCCTCTGGCCGAGCCCACTCATTTTGTCATTACCAACTGTAAGAAGGCTGGGAAATGAGTGCAATTTCACACCCAAAAGAATGGAGGATATAATTAGCCTCTCTTTCCCATGGTCAATGATGTTGTAAGAAACAGGAACAAAGATGAAACATAAAATATGGATTAAAACAAATGATAAACCACAAAGGAAAAGATGGCAATATGTCACAAATTATTAAAGACTAACATGCAGTGCTGTCTTTTAGAGTGACTGATTTATTTACCTCTTTCTAGCGCAGTTAAAACTGAGGATCTAGCCAGGCCTGTAATCCTAGCACTCAGGAGGCAGAGGCAGGAGGATTGCTGCATTGAAGGCTTGCCTAAACTACATAGTGAGCTCAGGGCCATCCTGAACTACAAAGCGAGACCCTGTCTCAAAAAACAAACAAACAAACAAAAAAACTGAGGATCTAGGGCTGGGGATTTAGCTCAAGTGGTACTGTGCCAACCTTGGACACATAAGGGCCCAAGTTCAATCCCCAGTACTGAAAACAACAACAAAAACCTGAGGTTCTGAGAAGTTCTATAAACTTTTCCAAGTTATTCAGTATAAGTTTCTTCACATACCAGTAGTCTTTAGATTTAACTATGCAACAAAACAAGAAGCTGCTTTAAAATATGGATATCCCAGCTAAAAACCTTAGACACTATTAATCCTTGGTCTAGGTGAGAGCGTGTATGCCCGTATTTATTTAACCCCACAGGTGATTTTGATTAAAAAAAAAACTATTTGAAAAACCACTGTCATAGGTGTAGAATATGTGAATCTTATCTTAGGAATAACTATATAGTCTCCCTGGCTCTTCCAGTTAAATCTGCAATTTAAATAATTAAAATATTGGTTTTTAGGGACCATATGGAAGATATCCAAAATTATCTATGAGAATATTTTTTATAAGATACATGGTAGACCCTGTGAATTGAAAGAGATCTCCCCGGCTGGGCTTGTCTATGCTGGGTTCATGCAACAAAACTGTTTGCCATGGACTCTGGCGATATGAGCAGACACGGAGAAGACAGGGGTAGAGGAGGCAACAGCCGACAGATAAAGCAGCAAAGCTTCAGTCAAGGCTGGAAACACAGAGTGAAAGGATAATAATCAGAGCCTCTGTGGTTGCAGTAGAAACAATGAAGGAAAAATCTACAGCAGCCTAAGCAAAAGCTAAGCTGTGCACCATGAGCTCAAAGTGCTATGGAAATTCCAAGAAGGGAGTCACTGGGTTAGAACAGCCAAGAAGACTTCATGAAGAAAGCAGAACTTGAGCTGAGTCATGAAGGACAAGCAAGATTCTGTTAACCAAAGGAAAAGGGGGAAATTATTTTCATGTGGATGTTCCTAAAATCCAGCTAAAAAATGAAACTGTATATGACAGAAATGTCCTATTTTTTGCATAGATGCACTAAGGGTGTACACGATGTAAGACTTAGTTGTCCTTGTAGTGGCTGGTTGTTCATTAAATGCCAGTTTGCCACAGAAAACTTGAGTCTGCATAATAGAAATTAATTTTCTGAGTTACAGTATCATATTTTTTAAAAGGCTAAAACCAAGAAAAACTACATATAAAAATAAGCCATAAAGAATTGGGAAAGAACTGGACACAGTTATAGATGCACAGAAGCATAGATATATCACGTAACTAGTTTGTGTTAAACAATATTTTTCCTCACAATGGCTTGGAAATTAAAACAAAAACAAAGACAGGATAAACGATATAGTCCTCAATGTTCATGAAAAGAAATCAGACAAATATTTTTTAGGGAGAAAAATTTAGCCACACCAAGCAATGGAAGAATATATACCTCCTACATCATAAATATCAAACCTGTTCTCACCGATGGGGTTGTGTGTGCTTTCTTTACTTCATCCTCAGACTAGCAGATCAGAGAAGTTGCCCAATGGCAATGGGTAGAACATTACATCCTCTTTGTTGAACTTCCTGACACATCAGTTGCTCACCCATGGAGAGCCAAAGCAAACTTGACTTTCAGTATTTTCCCTGCTGCAAGCCCTAAAACCCTGGAAGAACCAGGTTCATCAGAAAGGAATGTTTCTGATGTGTCTGTGCACAGTTGGTTCAGCTGCTTTGATTTAATTAACAACCAGTCTACTCAATCAATTAACAATATGAGTCTATGAAAAACATTCCATCAAAAGTTAGTAATATGAAATGAATTAACTTGCTAATATCTTAGATTTTTATCTGTTCTAATTGCTGTATAGGCCATGCAAAGGCACAGTCCTTCCCTCTGGAAGGTAATTCTGAATATTCCCGAGAAGCGACTCATCGGCTGATAATAAATTACATTTGCACGATCCTTTTAGAACTTTTTTACCCTTATGACCATATTGAGATCACTTCCTTCTATGAAAGAGGAGGTTCGATATTTTACCAGTCTAAAAACTCACTAATCAAAAAAGAGAATGCATTGTGCTGGCAAAAAATCAGAGCTTTGGGGTTATGTTCAATGTGGGTTTATTGTTCAAACCCTGTATTTACTCGTGGAGTGGATTCATATCATCTGCTGAGTTCCAAATTCTTGAAACTATACCCTCAACAATGATCCTTCATTTTTCGTTCCTCTAGATTTAATTTTACTTTGATTATCATTTGACATTTATTTGATCTATTCTTATAGTTTTTGACTAAAACAACTACATTGGCCCCAGTATCTTTTTGTTTTTCTTGTTCTGGTTATGGAACATAGAGCTTTTGCATCAAACTTTACAACTTTAGCCTCTTTCCGATTTTTTGTTTTGAGATAGGGTCTTGCTAAGTTGCCCAGGCCAGGAATAAACTTGGGATCCTCCTGTGTTGGCCTTCCAGCCACCAGGGCCAGCCGACCTCAGCACTTTTGGTTGTCTTGGATGAGAACCAGTCTCACTCCAACAATACAGTATTCAACTCTTAGGCTGGTCCTTTGGCTGGACCAACCAAAGCGATCCCCAAAGTATCCAGAGTCAACACCAGCAACTCTCGCAGCACTAAAGACTAGCACAGGGCTCATAACAGATGACAGGCACAAAGGAAGCCCTGAGACAGCAGACAGGATTAAGCTACATGTGCAGGATAGACACGAATACAAACTAACAGCAACGCAAGTCCCTGCCCTTGGGTGGTGGATAAGTAAGTTTCACCTGAAAGTCTGTAAGTAATATTTCATAAGCAAATGTAAATGCAAATTCCTCTCCTCTTCTGTTTATTTTCTCAAATAAACAAATAATTTTCCACCAGAGGGAGGTATACTTTTAGATCATGCTAAAGCAGAAATCAAATTTAGTCCCTTACTGCAATATTGCAGTACAATTTTTCCCCAAATTCATTGACAAGATCAGATTCAGAGTATCTTTAATTAAGTGCTATCGATGAGTGAATACACTGAGTGACAGTGGATGGTAGCAGAGACAACTAAAGTTCTGTGCATGTCTGATTTATTTGTCTTGGGGGCTGATTTACAAGCTCCCTTTGAGAAGCATATCAGTGGCTCTTTAGTAGGAGAAGGCTTGATAAAATAGTGCCACCTGGTATTGTGGGTAATGGCCCACCTGGTATTGTGGGCAATGACCCAGGCTATAATGGTTTTAGTAATGGATTCTTAGCTATTTCCATATACTCAGATGAATACTCTGAATACATGGATACGTATATGTTCGTGTACACACACACACTCTTCTGGCTAAAGGCTGCCTCAAAGCCTTTAGCAAAGGGAATATAAACATGAAGAACAAAATAAGGATACAATGATGACAATAACAATGGTGATACAAAATAATAGGCTAGTATAGTGATATGATACAAAGAAAAATTACTTGGTGCACCCATTCCACCCTGTTTGATTTTTCATCAAGAAGTTATAACACCTTTATATATCTCTATCCTATAGAGAAGGTCCTTTAATCATTCCTAGCAAGTTTTAAAGTGATCCTGCATTATGTATTTGTGGAAAGATGGAAGACAAATGGCTTGCTACTCCAAGTAGCACTTTGACATCCATACACCCTATAGACAACTCAGAAAAGCACTAAGGTCTGGTCCAGGTCTCACACCAAAGGGCATTTCTTTTACTGATGAATCTCTCTTGGTCTCTGTTGCCTCATGGTTATAGCCATGTCTTAAACAGATTCTCCTGAACTCGCATGAGTGAAAGTACAATTGCAAACTCTTCTTGGAAAAAATGACGAGGTCACATTCAGTGGCATCTGACTCGATGTTTCATTGCGATCATTGCTAGACTGTGAGAGCCAGAAGGCTGGTAGAGCCCAGTAGTCAATCAGGAGCAGGAGGCCAGGAGACAAGGAGGATTAGCAAGGACTGACTCCACTGGCCATTGTGGACCGAGAGATTAAGAACTCTCAAAAACTGGTTCTTCCTCGTGCTTTGGCCAGGAGTAGACCACAGTTTCAGGCACCATCTGTGACCCTCTCCATCCGTGGAAATATCAGCACATTGCTTTAGGAACTAGAACTAGCCTCTGACCTCTCCTTCTGGCATCCCAGACAGTACTACTTGCCTCTGGCCATGATCAGAAGTACGATGAGCTCATTTCTGGGCAACATTTCTACGGAATGGAGACAGGGTCCCCTGGGGCTAATATGTGAGGGAAATTTCAGGGCCTTCTTTCCTAAGAGAGCTGGGAAAGACATTATTAGGTGTTGAGAAGAGTAGCCTGTAGGCTATTTAAATAAAATAATAAAAAGAAAGCAAATGAGAATTTTCCCAGGAAAACTTGACTTGGACATACTTCTGATGGGTGGAGTAGCAGGCACCAGCAGTGACCTCGTTGGCTAGCTTTGGATAAAACAGGGAAACGCACAAAACTCATCTTCCAGGTTCTTAGCTAGCACTACCAGTTCCTGTGCCTCTCTGGACCAATATGAGGCTGTACCGAACTGAGGTTGCCTTCCCTGGTGGTATCTTAACCAATTCTCATTCTCACTAGCCAGAACTAACAAGCTGGTTATCTAACTCACCCAACCCAACCCCGTGGCCAATAGCCCCATGCACCTCTTGTAGTCCTGAAGTGTTACTAGCCAGCATCATGCTATAAATGTAAATTTTCAAGCCTTAGTACAAAACATGTAAAATACTATGCTAAAAATTTTTTGCAGGTTAAAATGAAAATATTTTGGATATATGAGGTTAAATACAAAATATTAACATTAATTTAAATTGTCCCTTTTTACTCTTTAAAAATGTGGTTACTACAAATTTTAAAATTACTTTTGTGGTTTACATTTGTGGCTCTTGTTATATTTCTATTGGACCACACAGTCCTCCATCCTCGGGAGTCTTATTTGTAGTATATCATTTTACCCTTGACTATACTGGGAGTGACTGTTCTCATGTAACATATTTGATTCAAACAGGCATTATAGAAAAAGATATGTGGAGGAAGAGCTAATTGTTTTAACCAAGACTACGCTTCCTTCTCCTTCATCTTGGCAAACTCATTCATCTATCAAGATCCAGATCAAATGTCTTCTTCCCCAGAAAGACTTTACTCTTTTAGAAAGAAAACCTCATTCCCTTCTGTACTATTTCAGTATTTTATTTAATATCTATCAGTGCCCCCTAAAACATACTGTAAGGTACCTTATGGTACACACCACCTCTTCCACACCACAAATTCTTTCAAAATAAGAAGTTATTCAATCTTAATAAAGTAATACTGCAATAGCTATACTAAATATTTTATTTAACTTATTCATTGATAAATTATTAATCCATCCTGATACATAATTTTCTGTGCCATTCAGTCAGCTGTAGGGATCTGCCCACATTCTAATGATGGGCCATGAAGTGATATTTCCATTCACAAATTGTTAACTCTCTTACCAGGGAGCTCACCTGGAGGCAACTATCTCAATGGTAATCTAATTCAAGAGTTTCAATTATGTCCTCAACTCTGCAACTATATAAGGGTCCTGGATATGTTCACTGGTATATGTCACTGGTGATCGAATTTAGGTCAACTGTCTCCCCTAATTCCTGCATTGTTCCTGGTCGATTTCTTTCCAATGTTGCTTTCAAGACACTGTTGCAAACTATCTTGTCGGGGCCGGAGATTTAGCTCAGTGGTTCCGGTGCCTGCCTCGCAAGCTCAAGGTCCTAAGTTCGATCCTGGTGACCACATAGAATGCTGGGCGTGGTGACTCATGCCCACCAGCAATCAATACCACATACCACAGTGCCGGGCGTGGTGGCTCATCCCTGTACTCCCAGCACTCGGGAGGCAGAGGCAGGAGGATTGCTGAGTTCACAGAGGTTTGCCTGGGCTACATAGTGAGCTCAGAACCGGCCTGAACTACAAAGTGAGACCCTGTCTCAAAAAAAAGAAAAAAAAAAAGATTATATCTTGTCTTACTGTCTGACAACTAGACTATCTGAGAATTGAGACAACCAGCTTCCAGGACATTTAGACCAGACTGTCCTGTAAATGCTATTGGTTTCTATCAAGTAAAGGGTGTCCTGTGTATAGTAAGACAAGTCTGATCTTGCTTGGCTGGTTGGAAGCGTTTCCCTTCTATGTACATTCCTCAGGATCCATGGGGAGAGTCTTAGCTCCTATCACCTGTGTCTCTCTTTCTAAGCACAGCTCTGCAAGCAACTCTTATCACCTGGCCTTCGAACAGGTGGGCTTCAGCCTCGTAAAGTGAACCTCAAAAGAGGAGGCAGCCTCCGTGTTCTTTTGAAATGGATGTATTCAAAATTCTGCTTTCAATTATCATTGGGATGATAAAAACAAAGCCAGAACAAAACAAAAGTCATATTTTCTTTCTGCAAAAAAGTCATATTTTCTTCAGTCTTGAGACATTCGCCAGAATTCATAAACAGAACAGGACATTTAATTGATGCAATCTTAATTTGCTGAAAGAGATTTCACCATCATTGAACCTTAATTCTTACCTTCCTCGCCTAACTCCCATTTTTCAGATCCACTGGAATAGTCTAAAGATAAAATGTTAGTCTTTCTGGAATGTTACCAGACCTCCCACTTTGTCTGAAATAATCTACTATTTCTTTCCTCATTGTTTGGACTTCACGTCTATTTGGGAAATCTCTGATCTCACAGGATGGGAAAAAAAACAATCTCACTAGTGTGTCCCTGGCTCCAAGAACAGTGCCCAGACGTGGTGGGGATTCAGAAAGGTTTGTTGACTGAGTAAATGGAGAAAGAGTGGTAGCAAACAAACAAAAAACAAAATTAAAGAAAAAAACCACAACAACTTCACTTACAAATTATCACTGTTTGAAAATAACATGATTTTACCAAAAGCAAATGTAAAGACTACATCAAAAACTATTAAAAATGACCTCACTCCACAAAGAATGGCTGCGATCACAAAGTCAACCAACGATAAATGCTGGCGTGGCTGTGGGGAGAAAGGAACCCTTCTCCACTGTTGGTGGGATTGCAGACTTGTGCAACCATTGTGGAGATCCGTGTGGAGATTTCTCAGAAAACTAGGACTACGGGTCCCATTTCACCCTGCTATACCCCTGCTAGGAAT
>PVIC010041263.1:0-16314 GCA_004025085.1 Thryonomys swinderianus
GTGTACCTATGTGTATAGTAGCTCAGTTTGTGATAGCTACATTTTGGAAATAGCCCAAATCCACATCAATTGGAGACTGGATAAAGAAGATGTAGTTTTTTTTAAAAAAATAATAATGTGGAGTATTATTCTGCCATAAGGAATAATAAATTTGAGTCATTTATACTTAAATGAATGTACCTTGAGGACATACTCATAAGTGAAATAAATAGGTCACAGCTGTGTAAATATCATATTTTTGGTATGAGAAAGTGAAGGTATAAATGAGTTCTACAATGTATGATAGATATTGTGAAATACTAAGAAAATATTCAAAGGGAAAAGAGGGGTCAAAGTAAGTTAAAGAAGGGAAAGAAAAAATATTGGAAAAAAGGAAACAATATGTATATGGGGGCAGGAGTTGTAGGGTGGACAGAGGAAGGGAGAAAATGAGAATTAAATTTTGGCATATACTACTACAAATTCTCAACGTCTGTTGTGATCATGATGTGTTTATAAAATGTACAAATAAAATAAATTTTTTGTAACAGAATCTCACTTTTGCAGTTCAGGCTGGCCCTGAGCTCACTAGCCCAGGCTAGCCTTGAACTCACAGCAATCTTCTTTTTTTTTTTTTAATTAAATAAATTTATTTAGAGTTCCGATTCCTTTAGTACTCATCAAGGTCATTTAGTGAGGTTCTGTCTTCAGGGTAGTCCTGTTTGAAAAAACTCATGTTTAATCTGGTCATCCTGTCTGCCAGTTCTTTAACTCCACTTGAATTATGGACAAACCACAGCAACTTCAAAACTCCTGAGAGCAGGGTGTGGTGGCTCACGCCTGTAATCCCAGCACTCGGGTGGCAGAGGCAGGAAGGAGGATTGCTGAGTTCAAGGCTTGTCTGGGCTACACAGTGAGCTCAGGGCCAGCCTGAGCTACAAAGCAAGATCACATAGCGTAGATGGATCTGCCTTGGTCGGACACCTTCTCTGAACATGCACATGAATTCACTGATTTCCTAAGAGTAGTACAGATCCCTAGGACATGTGAATATCTAGCGTTAAAAGAAAAACTGTTAGGTCTTTCATACTTCTTGCTGTTTTGTAGTGCCGTATCACAGGCCCAACAAATAGACCTGTGGGCAAAGCAGAATCCACAATGTTGCTCTATGAGGTGTTTCCAACGATGTGCGGCCATAGGAGAAGCCCCATCGGGATAGACCTCAAGACAATCTTCTTGCCTCTGCCTCCTGAGTGCTGGGAATAGAGGTGTGAGCCACCACACCCAGCTCAAAAAAAATAATATTTTTAAGAAAAGTAAATTAAGCATTACTGTGATTTGTGCATTTAAAACATTCTCCATAATAGAACTGCAGCAGTATATGCACAGATTATTCAAGGTCTGTTTTTGATTTTATATTCTCACTATATTCCAACCGAAGTCTTGCTAAATGACTTGTCAAGTGTTGAATAGGAATTAATAAACAAATGAGTCTGTAAGTTTGTTTCCCAATGCAAAAATAATATAAGATCCTTTACTAATTAATCTACTTTTGAGTGGTTTTCATTCTATATATATGTTTTATATTTATATATACATATATATACCTATACACACACACGTATATATGTATATATATATGTCCATATATACATATATATGTATATATACACACATATATATATATATATAGTCCTTTTACCTTTAGGTTGTATTTATAAGTATTACAAAGAGAAATATTGTTGAAAAGCATCAAAATTGTAAAAAAATATATTTAGAGATATTAAAGGTTTTCAAATGGTCTCATGTTTTTTTCATCTCTATTTTAGTTGTGAGTCACACTCAATAAGTAAGAATTATATTTTCAGATAATTCCACATAAATAAGAATGGCTATCATGACTCATGCATAGAATGATTATTTGATTTAAAATGTTTGGAAAATAAAATGTAGGAGCCTTCTGGGGAAATAGCAAATATATCTTTGGCCGATTTGTTTTGGAGGAACAAATTTAAAGTAAATGCTTAAATACATACTACTGTATATTTTCTTTCAAAGCTAATAAGCAAGTAGTGTAACTAAAAATGAAAGTCTATGAAATAATTTCATCTGAGTGGTATATGTATTAATATATAATATTGTAATTGCTTCTGCTTTAAAAATAATGGAATATTTATTCATTCTTTCAGTTGCAATATACTACATATAGTATACAGAGACTATCACAGTCCTATTTTCCATTATTTATTCTCTTTTTAAGATTTTCATGTGTTTTTGTTTTTTAAGGAGCCTACCATTTCAAAATTTTTGAAACAATATATTTGTAAATAGTGCACAACATCTAAGTAAATATAATGAGAAAATATGCCCTAGGAAAGGTATATATTTATCTGGCTATACAATAATTCAATTTTAATGAGATAATTATATACTCAAGAAATTCAGTTGAGTCCACAGTATCAGAGAGAACTTACTATGCTTTGTTTAATAAACATTTTGACTATGCCTGCTATAGAATATATTATCAATACAGTTTCAGTAAGGAGAAAAGCACAAATTATAAAAATAAAAGTATAATCAAGTTTAACACCAACAAGATGATAATAACATAATTTTAAGAATAAATGTAACCTATATTTTTATTTTTCTGGAATCTATAGAGGTATATTTGGAGACATGTTCACAATTTATGAGTGCCTCTCTTTATTGACATATAAACACAGGTATTCTTAAGATCAATGAAACTTTTAAAACAATTTTGGTATTCAAACAACAGAAATTGGAGATTAGTGTAACAGTAAAATAGATGCTGAAATTTTATCTATGCATAATTTCTAACAAAAGATGAGCCATCCTTGAAAACAAAAGTAGCTTTCATCCTTTAAGCATCCTTGCAGGGGACATTTTAACAAAGATTTGATGTAGATACAGAAGTCATTCCATCACTTATTGAAATTTTTCATTCCTGTGGATCACTAGAAGCAACAGGTAAACACTGAATCACCAGCAAATAATGCAGCCAAGAAGAAAAATAAAAAGGGCAAATATAAAACATACAGTATAAGGTAAGACAAACATTTGAAAATTTTATTCTGTCTGCTATTCCATTTTCTGATTCATAAATATATGGTCTATGTTTCTTAGAGTTCATTGTCTTATCCAATTTTATAAATGGATGACTATATATTTTACTCTTATTATACATGTTTAGTAGAAAACACAGTTTTCATCATACTCTAAAATCAGATTATCTGAGTAATTTAGATCAAAAGGCATGTTATGAAATATACACACTATTACTCTGTTATTACCCTGTGCAATGAGCTCAGAAAGCCTTTTCATAGTTTTTCTTGTTCAGTCATAACAAATATTTGGGGACTTTCAGATAAAAATTCAGTTGGATATTGTGGACACTTATAAAACTGATCTACCATCAATTCTCTTTATCACTTGAAAGGGTTCAGTCTACAGCAACTGTTTCAAGTGATCCTGAAAAACTAAAAACTTTTCTCACAGAGAAAAATGACTTTATGTGCAAATTTGCCACATTGCTATTGCTAAACCATTTCTAAAAAGAAATTCCTGAACAACTTCTAAAGTTTCTTCAAAGCAGCTTAGATATTTCTGGTGAACTGGTAGAAGCCGCCAAAATAAAATTATCTTCAAGAGTCAGATGTTTCATGTACATACCTTTGATTCATAGCAATGAGTTAGCTGTTGGGAGGAAAAATAATTTTAAGGTGGAAGAGTTAGAACAACTTATGTACCAAAAGTAACTACTCTGATATTAAATTGAATATCTGAAACTGATTATATTTAATATGTTCTCAATACTAAAGTATTGCCTTGAAATTACTCATGAATTTAAAATATTAAACATTTTACAAAAGATATTTACATAGTTCTGGTATTTATTGAAATTAATGTTCATTTATTGAAATCTGTTTCTGTGTATTGTTACATAAATATAACCCAGTAAAAAGAACAGAATGAATAAATTAATACTTTTTAATTGTATTGATGCATTTTTAAGTAGATTTCATTTTGAAGGAGGAATTTTAAATTCCTAGAAAAATTAAGGGAAAATAGTTTTGTTCCTTATTTTTTTCCTTCATGTATGCATAGCCTCTCATATTGTTAAAATCTCTTTCCACCAGTAAATTTGTTGCAAGTGGGGATCCGAGAATGAAATGTCATTATCACTCAGAGTCTGTTGTAACTTGAGTTACACTGGGGTTTTCTATGGATTTTGTATTCACTGTGCATTTTGTCAAATATGTAATGACTTGTGGCCACCATTAGAATTGTACAGAATCATTTCAGTGTCATAAAAATCTTGTTATCTACTTACTCATCCTCCCACCCCCTAAATACCTACCAATCCTTAACTATATACTCTTTGTATTTTGCCTTCTCTAGACTGTTGTATCAGACACCACTGGAATGATAACAAAAGTAGAATTTTTTAGTTGAACATCATCAATGTATATTTAACTTTTCCCCATAACTTTGTATAGGATCATAACTCATTCCTTCTCAGTGCTAAATAATATTCCATAGTCAGGATGTATCACAATTTATTTATAGAAATATCTCATCCCACAGATGCTTCTGTTAGTGAAAAATTTGGCTTGCAAATCATCATTTGGCAAAATCCTGCTTCCATTGTGAACTTCACAACAATCTTCCTCACTCTGACACTCGGTTGTGGTCTCCTCTGGGGACATCATGGTTGCAGACCCATTTATCTGTGCACCCTTGTGAAGTTCTTTGTGTGCTTTTTAGCACACAGAGTACTGTACAGTGTGGCTCAGCCCGGCATGGCTCCAAAGAACATGCGGGGAAACAAGGGTGGTCAAAAGTAACGGCAGAGTAGTAAGAAAGGTGACAAAAACATGGAGAGCAAGAGGGTAAGAAGAATGTTTTGAAGGGTTAGAGATTTAGCTTAGTGGTTCCAGTGCCTGCCTAGCAATCTCATGGTCCCTGCTTCAATCCCCAGTAATCACATACAATACTGGTTGTAGTGGCTTACCCATGTAATCCCAGCACTCAGGAGGCAGAGGCAGGAGGACTGCTGAGTTCTGCTTGCCTGGGCTACATAATGAGCTCAGGGCCAGCCTGAAATTATATAGCAAGACTCTGTCTCGAAAAGAAAAGAAAAGAAAAGAAAAGAAAAGAAAAGAAAAGAAAAGAAAAGAAAAGAAAAGAAAAGAAAAGAAAAGAAAAGAAAAGAAAAGAAAAGAAAAGAAAAGAAAAGAAAAGAAAAGAAAAGAAAAGAAAAGAAAAAAGAAAAGAGAAAAAAGAAAAGAAAAGAAAAAGAAAAAAGTGTTCAGAAAAAAATATTCACTGATCTGAAGACAATTCTGGAAAAGCATGAGCACTGTGTTCACACAACTGATCCAGACTCAATTTTGACTCTTTTAAAGAAGAGTGACAGCAACGGAGCTGATGTGGCAAAGGGAGCAACAGTGTGACCAAGCAGAAGGCACAAGGGTGGGAAGAAATGGACAAACTTTTGTTCATGTGGCTGGATGAAAAACAACTTGCAGCTGAGAGCAAAGCTAACATTTGGGAAAAGGCCTGGAAATTTCACATTCATTTACTGCAAGCAAACTGGTCTACAAAAGCAAGCTATGGTGAGTTTAAAGCCTACAGAGAGTAGTTTGATAAATTCCATCAAAGAAGTGGTATCCATAGTGTGATAAGACGTGGTGAGGCTTTCCCTTTTATAAAGATTGCTGCTGAAGTCTACAAGAAAGAATTCAAGGAATAAATGAAGACAGAAGGATATGTCACTCAACAAGAGTTCAAGTGTGATGGAACAGGGCTCTTCTGCTGGAAGATATCTATCAGAACTGGTGTTATACAAGAGGAAACACCACTGCTGGGGCACAAGCCCATAAAAACATATCGATCCTTTTGTTGTATGTGAATCCAAGCATCAATGTGAAGATTAAGCTACTACTGGTGTTCTATTCCCCACCTCCATTCGTGGAACAGAATGTAAGCAAGGCCAGATGGCTCATCATGTGGGGACTAATATGAAAGTGTGAGTCATAAGCAATTGTTCAGGAACAGCTGCATGAGGTGTTTGTACTCACTGGTAAGAATTCCTGCCTGAAAGATAACTTCTGATGGACAGCACCCTGCACACCTTCCAACCTTGATGGTTCATACATTGAGTCTAACTTCATCAAGTTCAATTTCTCCCCCACATCATGACACCTCTTTGGCAGCTCATGAACCTGCAACTGATCTGCAACTTCAAGAAGCTGTACACAGAAGTCTTCTTCAAGAGATGTTTTAAAGTCACTCAAGGGATGTCCTCGACTTTGAGAGTTCCAAAGAAACATTTCAATGTCCTCCAGTTTTTTTGTTTGTTTGTTTGTTTGTTTGTTTGTTTTGGCCTCCACTCCTTGTAACAGACAAAGATGCTGTTATATACCAGAACTTATACTCAGCCTAGACGAAGTTAAGATCAGAATGTGTCACTGAAAGTGGCTTCAGAGGGCCTGAGGCCCAGTTGGTAGAGAAAATTGTGTCCATGGGCAAAAGGACAGCTCTGGACAAAGGTGATGAAGACATAGAGGAGCTTGTTGAGGATCTTGAAGAGAAGCTGCCATTAAAGAACTTGCTAGACTCCAGAGTTTGCAACAGAAGGCAGTTGTTGAATAGCATTGCAGTGAGGAACAGAAAGAGACAGAGGAGGTTAGCAGTGATAGACTTCACTGTGAAGAAGTGCAATGAACGACAAGATTTGTTTGAGGAGCATCACCTTAACATAAATGTAAGAATAGATTCTTGATGAGCACTAGTTGCATGGAATATATTTTTTGTGTGTGTTTTCTTCACTTTTAGTGTATGTGCTTCTTTTTGTATCAGTGTGCATGTTTTCAACATGTGATTGGTTTTTGTTTTTATACATTCAGTCAATATACATCTTTTGAGGATTCCAAACCATTAATATTGAAGAGTTATTGCTGACATTGAGTTATTCAGTAAATTTATTTATTTCCGGGGACAAATCTTTTTCTGTTCCATTTCTTTAATCACTATTCCAGTTAGTTGAATTCTTTGCTGTGAACTCTTGGGTGTTAGTGGCCTCTGAATCTCTCTCTATGATTTCTTTATTTTCTTCAATGATGGTTTAATGGTTATGTATTTATGTAGGACTACTTTGTCATAGAATTCTTTATTCTCCATCAATTTCAAAGGCTAATTTTGCTCAAGATCTAGAAGTGTGGATTGAGGATGATTTTGATAATGTGTATGCTGCAGATTGATTCTCCAAACATATATGGAGCACAGAGATTTCTTAATATCTACTTGGAATCCTAAGATTGTTCAAAAAGTGCAGAGTTTAATGATCTCTTTCTACCTTCGATCATTTTATTATTTTCTGTATTTTGGGGGGAAAAACAGTGACAACATTTTCCAGTGACATTTTTTTTTTTTTGAGACAGGGTCTCGCTTTGCAGTTCAAGCTGGCCCTGAGCTCACTATGTAGCCCAGGCAAGCCTCGAACTCAGCAATCCTCCTGTCTCCGCCTCCCGAGTGCTGGGATTACAGGCGTGAGCCACCATGCCCAGCTCCGGTGAAACTTTTAAGCCAACAAAAAGTCATCTTTTATTGAATCATCATTTATTGCCTATCATCTGCTAGTAGAATAATGAATATAAATTATCTTCCTCCACTACCATTATTTCTTAAATATATTTGAATCCATATTTTTTCTTTATCTTCACTTTAGATTCCAGAACATAGTCTGTGACAATACTCACCTTGACCACTGCATGAAAATCAAAGTCTGTATTTTCCTTCCTTCTATGAGTGTGTAGCCAGATTAGAGCTTTCATACTTAATCAGGTTCAACTGTACTTAAAATGTGACATAATATTTTCCACATTTTAGGATAATGCCCATAGTTCTTAATGCAATTTTATAGAGGATTGTGAGCTTCATGTATTAAGGATAGATATAGCAAAATATTCCCATGCAAAAAAATTTTTAAATTTCCATTCTATTGAAGGTATTCAGTCTGTAGGAGCCTTGGTAATGAAAAGAATTAAAAATTTTGCTTTCAAAAATGTACCTCTAAGAGAAATAAACCATGAACACAAATAACTAAGAGGATAGGAAGTAACTAGGTCTGAAGGGAGTTATAAATGTTATATATAAAGAGAAAATAATTTTTTCATGAATGAAGAATCCAGGAGATGTGTCATTTAATTTTTTAGAAAAACCTGACATTGTCAAGTTGGGAAAATGGAGGATGATCCTACCATTCTCTATCATAGTAATTCTATATTTCATTTTAATTCATTTTTTTTTCTTTAAAGCAATGCATAAGGAAGGCCAGTTTGTGGAAGGAATCATGAATACTGCTATCACTATCAGGCAATTTAGCTTCATCTACTCATAGCAGAAGTTCCCAAGAGCTGTTTGCTTCCATTACCAACAAATTTTAAATGGAACCAACCGTGGTTCAGGCTACTATTTTATTCTAAAATATTGAATAATGTTACTATTTGACCTGAGCTTCAGGGATTTTCCTATATATTGTAGCAATAAAATAGAGGCAGGAAGACTATTAATGAAAATTACTCTTATGATAACATGGAAAAAAAGAACCAAATTCCTGCACTCAGTGCTTAATGGAGAAATAAAGAAAAGGAACGAGATTTTATTAGTGAGTTCTAGAATGTATGATGGTTATTGTGAAATAGAAAATATTCAAAGGGAAATGTGATGGAGGTTGAGTAATGAGGGGTAAATAAAAATGTGATGGTAATAAAAAAAGAGAAGCAAAGCTTATGTATATAGGGGGTGGAGGGTGGTGGGAGGGGGGGACTGGGAAAAAATGAGAATTGAATTGTATCATATACTGGTACAAATTCCCAAACTGAGTGTGATCATGATATGATGTGTATATACAATGTACCAATAAAGATAAACTTTTTAAAGAAGAGATTAAAAAAGAAGCCAGATTTTAGATTTTCTTCAGAACGTCAGTTTTAATGATGACATTTTCAAAAATATGAACAAGTTACTTTTTATATCAGCAGTCAGCTGACACTCTTCCATATTAAATTTATTACATTTTATAGGAAGTAAAAGCAGCTCTCAAAGGATCTTGTGGTAAGATTTATGTATAATATGAAAAAATAAAATGAATATATTTTAATTAGTTTTCAAGGTGAGCAGTGGGAGGGCATGGTAAATGAGCCCAACAATCCATGGGGAATGGAGCTTTTCAAAGTACAGGCTAGCTAATTGGAAGTTCTCATCTGGGTGGAATCCACTGAGAATTACACAGAGGCAACACTGGTGAGCTGTGTAGAGGGGGCAAAGTGCGTAGATGTATAAGGAAACGTTTTTCAGTGCTTCCCCTACAGTATTTAAGCACATGCACTAGATGATAAATTATTTTTGCGTTATGTGTGATTCTCATAATTTAAAACAAAAATACCCTGACTAATCTGTTCTCATAATATTTAGTCATATTTATGTGTATAGGATCATCAATGCAAAATTTGTTTCAATGCCTCAAAAAATGGAATGAGCACCGGGCGTGGTGGCTCACGCCTGTCATCCCAGCACTTGGGAGGCAGAGACAGGAGGATTGCTGAGTTTGAAGCTTGCCTGGGCTACATAGTGAGTTCAGAACCAGCCTGAACTACAAAGCGAGACCCTGTCTCAAAAGGAAAAAAAAATAAAAAATGGAATGAGCATGAAAATAATTTAGGAAATAATATTAAAGATATCATTGTCTTTCAATACTTTTGATAGAGGAGAAGCAAGCCTCGCTCCCAACCTGAGAGAAACCTGAAATGCAAGCTTGTGTTCTCTAAAATGGAGAAATGAATTTTTAATTGTTTTTTAATTTTTATCTTTATTGGTACAGAATGAATTTTTAAAGGTAGGAAAAACTGGGCCGGAGGGTTAGCTCAGTGGTTCCGGCGCCTGCCTCGCAAGCGCAAGGTCCTGAGTTCAATCCCCGGTAACGACATACAATGCTAGACGTGGAGACTCACGCCCACCAACAATCAATACCACATACCACAGTGCCGGGCGTGGTGGCTCAGATCTGTAATCCCAGCACTCAGGAGGCAGAGACAGGAGGATTGCTGAGTTTGAAGCTTGCCTGGGCTACATAGTGAGCTCAGAGCCAGCCTGAACGAGAAGCAAGACCCTGTCTCAAAAAAAAAAAAAAAAAAAAAAAAAAGAGTAGGAAAAACTATTAAGAAAGAAAACTTTTGCCTTAGATAGAAGAAGGACTCGAAAGGACTGACCAAACCACCTCACTCTTTAGTGTGCTTTTTTGGAGCAAAGCCAGGAGGTGAGGCAGGTTTAAGGTGGGACAAAATTATAGTCAACCAGTAACATTGCAAATACAGTAATTTAGGTAACATCGATACAGCAAGAAATCACAGAATGGAGAAAACCGTGATCAACCAATAAGATTACAAATGTAATTGCTCAGGTAATATTGATTAAATGGGAATCCAATGAGAAATTAAGTCATATAAGAAGCATATGAGAATTTTAGTCTACTCTCTTTTCTGGTTAAAGTCCTGGCCCTCCACCTCAGAGGTCTGTTGCCTGTTTAGAATATCAAGTACTGCTGTTTATCCTGGGAAGACTGGCACCTTACTTAGAATATCAATCATTGCTGTTTATCTCACATGGGTGGCAGAGTTTTCTCCTAGCTAAACTCTAAACTGGCTTCTTTGTTTCCAGGGACGCCCTAACTGTCTGTAAAATGTCTAGCTAGTTTTTGCCTGTAACACTTTGACTTGTCATTGAGTATAAAAAAGGTAATCATGTCTATGGCCATACTATCCTGAAAGTGCCCGATCTCCTCTGAAAAAGATAATCATACGGAACAGTAGAATGAAATCTAATAAACTATTTATGATAATTTAAAATAAATCTTTAAATATACATAAATTAAATGGATTTTGTCCAGCAATTTATTATTTCATTTATTAAAATAGCTCCTTTTGATTGTATCAAATAATCAAAAATATTTTATCAGCTTTTAAAGTTCATGAAAGGCAGTTTCTTCATGGACCCAAAGAAGGAAATAAAGGAGAAAGAAAGTGCAGAGAGAAAGGAGAGAAGCAAAAAAGGGTTAGTAGGAAGCAAAAGAGAGATTATTCCTTCTTCTTTCTTTTTTTTTTTTTTGAACAAGGAAACTAAAGCCAAGTAAATGTAAACAACTACATATCTTCAAGGCATGTGCCTGATTCACTGAATTATTCATTTTTATCTCTGTTTTGCATTTCAAAGATAAAAATTTAAAATGTTGAGCTCCATATTTTTCCCATAAAACTGATGAGTGCTCTTTTTAATTCAGAGAAAATAAAAAGACACAAAAGATAAGATAGACAAAAACTTAATTAAAAGAAAAGAGCAACCTTCACATTTGTAATCCAACTTTCTAAACTTGTAGAATTGAAAGTATAATATATCCTCAAATTTTAAAGTAGTTTATTTTTATGTTTTTTATCTTATGAAAATAGACAAAATTTCAGAACAAAGGAATAAGAGAATAACTATCGTTGATATACTGCATTTCATTATCTTCAAAATACTCAAAGTCAAGACATTTATAAAAAAACACATTTAACAGAAAAAGAACCTCATAGACTAAAAACATCAAAGGACAAAAACATATTCCATTCAAAAATGAAGTTTCTGTACTTACTATAATCTACAGCAATATTGTGTGAGGACAGAAGATGACATGTTTCAAGGTTAATGTGGTCTTTTATTGGAGCCAAACATGTGTTCAATTTAGGAATAGATAACTCCAAAATTTGAACCAAGATTTTGCTTTTTAAAAGCCTATGCTCTATTCACCTGTGTGGTTTCTTTTAAGCTAATTTGCATTTTTTGTGTTGTAAAGTTGTTGCTTACAATTTAGAATACATTGAACATACACACATCCATATTTTATGATCTGCAGCATCTAATTTTCTGAAATTATGAAAAAGTAAGCATGCCAGACAGTTTTAAGAAGATATGGATAAAAATAAAATATTAGCATTTGAAATATGTGGCAAAACAAAATTATTTATTTATTTATTTTTGATACAGGGTCTTGCTTCGTAGTTCAGGTTGGCCCTGAGCTCACTACGTAGTCCAGGCAAGCCTCAAACTCAGCAATCCTCCTGCTTCTGCCTCCTGAGTGCTGGGATTACAGGTGTGAGCCACCACGCCCGGCACTGTGGTATGTGGTATTGTTTGCTGGTGGGTGGAGTCACCATGTCCAGCATTGTATGTGGATACCAGGGCTCGAACTCAGGACCATTGTGCTTGCAAGGCAGGTTCCAGAACCACTGAGCCAAATCTCTGGCCCCATTTTAAAAATTTTTATCTTTATTGGTACATTATATATGCACACCATGATCACACTCAATACTGGCAATTTGTACCAACATATAATAGTATTTTTGAACCTCTTCCTTCAGTGTCTCTTGGAATAAATATGATCTTTTACTTTTAAAATCTTTTTCATTTATTAAATATAATCTAAGTTGGAAATCTTCCTATACTGGGGCATTCTCAAGTCTTGTTTTAGTTTAGGTCCATTAAAACATTTTTACTAGATAAATTAGATTTTGGTATAGATGATAAGTTATAAACCTATGAGTCTGTAAAATGTGACTGCATGTTCTATGTCACATTTATGAAATACTTTTTCCAGAATCATGTTGGTGGTCTGCTATTATGACATAGTGGGAAAGGTCATGGTATCCAAATTAAAATGATGTTATCATTATGCATATCTAAAATGTATTAATAAATATTGTGCAAGAAAATAAACATAATGCTAGCAGCAACCTTATGGGAGAATCTCATGGAGTCACTGGGATAATAAGCAAGTAACATATAGGACTGAGAAAGACACCATGTTGATCTTCAGTAAATATCAGCTATTGCAATGATTTCACCTTACTCAAGTAGAAAACTTACTCAGAATGCTCTTGACTTTTTTTAAATCACAAAATTTCACACTGCAAAATTTTCATGTGTCAAATAATCAACCATTTAATTGTTAGCTTTAGTGGAGGTAGGAAGTTTATTTCATAATTTGAATTTACTTAATTTAGAAAACTAATACTTTTATATTAATCAAAATTTTAAATATATATATATACATATATCAAAATACAAATACACAAAAGCAACTTTTATAAAGTGTCACATTTGTGAGAGGCATAAGAAACAGGAGAATGAAATGGTGTACAGAATCCATTCTGGACAAAGAAGTCCAGAAAATATTGTATACGAGGCAGCCTTAAACAAACGTAACCAAAGACAAGAGGGAGAGAGTAAGAAATCGGGGTATGGCCTCAAGGAAAAAGGTTACACAGCTTGGAGGGGAAAATATCATTTTATATTCCTCCATTCAAAAAGAGAAGGTGCTGGGAATATTTTGTTATTGGAAAATTTTAATGATTGTAAGTCAGAGTTATAAACTCTCAAAATTATCTTGGGTGTTGTTGAAAGGAACAAAGTGGAAGCCTCTTTGGGTGCATGTTGGCTTATTTGAGTATCAAAAAGAGAATGACACTTTTGCCAAGCCCATCAAAAGGTAGGTAATGAAAATAGCTTTTAAAAAAAGTCAGTTTAATCCATATGTAAAATTTAACACATACTATGTAACGTATGCAGTACAATATTACATGTAACATCAAGTATAACATGTTTTATAAAAGATGTAACTTTTAGGGCCGGAGATTTAGCTCAGTGGTTCCAGCTCCTGCCTCGCAAGCGCAAGGTCCTGAGTTCGATCCCGGTAACCACATACAATGCTGGGCGTGGAGACTCACGCCCACCAGCAATCAATACCTCATACCACAGTGCCGGGCAAGGTGGCTCACGCCTGTCATCCCAGCACTCGCGAGGCAGAGACAGGAGGATTGCTGAGTTCGCGGCAGCTTGCCTGGGCACCATAGTGAGCCCAGGGCCAGCCTGAACTACAAAGCGAGACTCTGTCTAAAAAAAAAAAAAAGATGTACGTTTTAGATGTTAATTCTACTACGTGAGGACGAAGACCACAAGTGGGAACAGCTGGGATGCCTTTCATTCCTCTCCTAACAATCACTTGTGCTAATGTCATTGAATTAATAATATATTGTTGGTAAAAAAAAAAAAATATCCTAAAATGAGCTCCAGAATGTATGATAGTTTTTGTAGAAAGGGAAATATCCAAAAGGAATTTGGTGTGGGAACATAATGAGGGTAAGGAATAAATATGATTCGGGAAAAAATAAGAGTATATAGGGGGTGGGGAGGGGTGGGTAGGCAGGGATGTGGGTAAAAATGAGAATTGACCTGTGTCAGATATTGGTACAAATTTCCCAATATTGTGTGTGATTGTGAGCTGTGTATATAGTGTACCAATAAAGTTTACTGAATAATGAAAAAAAAATCCTAAAACTTAAAAGAACATTTTTTTAAAATTCAGTTTCAAAGAGAAAGGCTTGTAAGAGTGGCTGACGTTGGTTCTTCGGGGTAGTAGTCAGGGAGCTCTTGTGTCAGCCTTGATTGTGGCTCTAGGGTCTACTTCTCAGTGAGTGCATACATTATTTTCAGGCCTTGGTTCCTTGAAGGCTATAGTTGAGCTCTTTCAATTTCTTCTGGTATTGGTTTTTCCCAATAGAAAACAGTCTATCAAAATAGAAAGCTCAGTTCTTTCTTGTAATCTAGCAAATTAAGGGTTTTTTTTAATTTTAAAGTTGATTTTTTATTAGTACATATATACATTTTGATCACATTCAACATGGAGCGTTTGTACCAGTACATGATACATCTTGATTTTTCATTTTTTCCCATTCCCCTGCCCTCCCTACAGTTACCTGCCCCCTAAGGGTATATTTTTGTAAGTCTTTATCAGTCAGAACATAAGAAGACAAGGAGGTTACATAGTGTTTCCTAAAAATGTGTATTAATGCATTTTTTAAAAAGAAAACTTAGTTCTGTGGATGTAATACATAGTGGATTTTGAAATAAAATTTTATAATCATACTATTATTTGCAGTGAACTCCTTAAGAAGACAGGGAAAATCTTCAATAATTCCAAGAGGCCAATGAAAATGTATGAGAACTTCAATTGGAATTCTATTGAATCTGTATAGTAGTTATGGGAGTATAGCCATTTTGACAATGTTTGTTCTTTCTAACCATGAACAAGGGATGCCTTTCTGTTCTCTGATATCCTCCTTAATGTCCTTCTTCAATGTGCTGTAGTTCTCAGAGTAAAGGTCCCTCACCTGCTTTTAGATTGCTTCTTAGATATTTCTCTTTTTTTTTTCCCCAGTACCAGGGATTGAACTCAGGCACTTGTGCATCCAAGGTTGGCATGGTACCACTTGAGCTAAATCCCCAGCCCCCTTAGATATTTCATTTTTAATGCTATTTTGAAAAGGCTTGAATCCCCAATTTCTCTCTCAGTCTGTTGTTTGTGTATACAAAGGCTATTGATTTTTGAGCACTAATCTTGCATCCCAAGACACTCTTAAATTTGGCAATTAATTCTAGCAGTCTTTTGGTGGCGTTTTTAGGATTTTCTATATAGAGTATCATGTCATCAGGGATTAATAAAAATTTAACTTCTTCCTTTCCTATTTTTATTTATTTCTCTCTTTTCCCTAATTGCTGTAGCTAATGTTTTCAGTAGTATACTGAAGAGGAGTGGTGATATTTACAGAATATAATCCTAAAATTCATCTGGGACCACAGAAGACCTAGAATTTAAAAAAAGCAGTGTTAAGGAACAAGGACATGGTGTGGGGTCCTCAACTTGAAATGACATTACAAAGACGCTGTGATAAAAACTTCTTGGTACTGGCAAAGTAACAGACCTAAGGACCAGTGGAATAGATTAGAAGATCCAGAAACAAATCAAGATACACTCAGCCAACTTATCTTTGACAAAAGCACAAAATATCAATGGAGGAAAGACAGCCTCTTTAACAAATGGTGCTGGATAAACTGGGTTTTAAGGTGCCAAAGACTAAATCTAGACCTATCTCTTTTACCATGTACTAAACTAAAATCAAAGTGGTTTATAGACCTAAACATTAAAACAAAAGCACTAAACCTATTAGAAAACAGGTTAGGCAGAACTCTTGGAGACCTGATTTAGGGAAAGACTTTATGAACAAAATCTCTTTAGCACGAGAACTAGAAGAAGGAATCAACAAATGGGATCTCATCCTACCGAAAAGCTTCTGTTGCTGGGCATGGTAGCTCATGCCTATAATCCCAGCACTCGGAAGACCAAAGCAGAAGGATTGCTGAGTTTGAGGCTTGCCTGGGCCA
>PVIC010041264.1:0-16446 GCA_004025085.1 Thryonomys swinderianus
CAGCAATCCTCTTGTCTCTGCCTCCCGAGTGCTGGGATTACAGGCGTGAGCCACCACGTCCGGCATTGTGGTATGCGGTGTTGATTGCTGGTGGGCATGAGTCTCCACGCCCAGCATTGTATGTGGTTTCCGGGGATCGAACTCAGGACCTTGCGCTTGCGAGGCAGGCGCCGGAACCACTGAGCTAACCCTCCGGCCCTCTATTTTTATTTTTTAAAAAATTTTTTGTACCTCTGAGGAACTGATCACTGGCTGCAGCCCTGTTTTCTGACACTCTGTCCTCACATCTGTCCTTTCTACTCATGTACCCTTAACTGAATTTTGTTTTTTTGAGACAGGGTCTCGCTTTATAGTTCAGGCTGGCCCTAAACTCACTAGGTAGCTCAGGGAAGCCTCCAACTTGCAATCCTCCTGCCTCTGCCTCCTGAATGCTGGGATTACAAGAGTGAGCCACCACTGAGCCACCATATCTACCAAATGGAACAACTTTTTTACAGAATGGTATTCAACAGTAACAGCACAGAGTTAAGTAGCCATATAAAGACTCATAAAGCTTCATATTTGTAATAGTAAAGTATATGAATGAGGAATTGGAGGATGAATGTGGTAAATTTGAAAAATTGCTGGAAGGTGAGAGGAAGAGAAAAAAAAGAGATAGGGGACCTGTTGAGGAGTAAAAGCAAATTAATTGTATTAGAATATACTCAGAGAAAAGAGTGATCAAGAAAAAGAAAAGAAAGTAAAAGACGAATAAAAGAAATATAAGAAATAAGAAAGAGGAAATAGTTTGAAGGGAGAAAGAAAAAGAAAAGAAGGGGAAACTCCTGGACTTCTATTAAAAACTAATGAAATAATAAAAAAATAACAAAAAAGATAATATGAAAAACATTCTCTTTTAAAAGATTTTTTTTCCCTTAGATTTTGAAGTCTTAGGATCCAGTAGTTCATTTCTTTCTTTCTCTTGTTTTAGGTCCTGTAGGTTTGTAAGGTGCCTTCTGTGTATCTGTGCACCCCAGGGTATGGTAACAGTCCACACCAAGGCATGTCCTTGTCCATGTTGGTAGAGAGGAATCAGCCCTTTGGTCTCTGCTCTGTGTAGGTGGGGGTTGGAACCAACTGGTGGATTTAACACGTACAGTCACTGGGTCTGTTTCTCACTTCAGAGGGCAAGTCCTGTGTCTGCCCTATCCTGAACTTACACTTTCCCTGTCTGTTTCCAGGTCTATGTCTAACCTGTGCCCTCTCCATGGTGATGACCTGTAGTTCTCTCCTGCCTAATCACTTCTGGAAGTAACACTGGAATTCCTGAAGCTGCTGGCTAGGCCTGTACTTTCTCCCCAGCTCTTCTGTCCCTCGGGCTTACCTCCTCTCCCTTGAGTGTTGTCCTTTTCCGGGAACAGGTTGGAGAACTAGTCTGTACCCCCTCTGCCCTTTGTCAAAGAGATGGAAGATTTGGAGCCAGGTTGGAAGTAGCTGATGGTCATACCAGAGCAGGGCTTGTAGCCTTTTCTGGGAGATGAAGATCCTTTTTCTCTCCCCCAGACATTGACATTGTCCAGGGTCAGGTTGGTTGGTTGGTTATTCAGCTGCTCTGCTGCCCTGTATTGAAGGAAAACAAAACAGAGGACCAGCTTGGGGTTAAGGGGTAGTCATGGCGAGGGCACAAAATCCAAAGGTGTGGAGTTGGTCAGGGGCCAACACGCAAGTCTGTCCAGTGCATGAAGCATATGTGCCTCTAGGCTAACATCACCATTGTTTGATAGTTGTATCTCTTTAGTAAGTTTTGAAATTAGCATGTTTGACTATCCCAACTTTTGTTTTTCTGTCTTAAGGGTTTTTTTTTTTTGCCTGTTCTGTGTTCCTTGGACTTTCATGTAAACTTCAAGATTAGATTAGTTTTCTGTAAAAAAGCTAGCTGGAATTTTAAGGTGGTGTGTAGATCAATTTGAGGTGGTGTGTAGGTCAAATCTGCAGGTCAATTTGGGGAGTATTGCTCATGACAAAGGTATACTTGTAGTATCTTATATACAAAAATGTCTTGTTTTTCCATTTATTTAGATTGTCTTTGATTTCTTTCAATGATATATCATAGTTTTCAGTTGGAGACAGGGGAAGAGGACACAGCCAGAACCCTCATGCAAACTCCAGTCCCCCACAGCAAAAAGTTTAACAAACAACAAACAACAAAATCGGAACCTTGAGAAAAAGGCTGAGCTACTCTGAGCAGCAGCAGAAAAAGGTCCCAATACCCTGAGCTCGCCACACCTTTATTTGGCACCAAGCCTTTACACCCAAAATCCCAGCATGCACCAGGCACGGCAGCTATCCACAATAATCCCTGTAGTTGAAGATCTCGTAGGACAGGACAGATGTCCACCAGTAATCTTAGTAGTTGATCCTGAGAGGAGGGCAAGGATCCCTAAATCCAAGTAAATTGTAAATCTGAGTAAGGAAGTCGTCTGCAGTTCCTAACAGTTTTCAGAACACAAATGTTTTAACTTCCTTAAATATTCCTTCTAAATATTTTTTTAATTCTATGATGAGTGGAATTGTTTCTTAATTTCATATTTGATCATTCCTTCAAACTCTAGGAAAATGCAACTGATTTTTGCATATTTAGTGTGCCTCAGGATTACACAACTTATTGGTTCAAATAGTTTTTACTAGAGTTCGAGGATTTCTTGTAGAAATACTCATATTATATATTAGTACTTTTTCTTGTCAAATTTGCATATCGTTTTATCTCCTAATTGACCTAGAATCTCCAATAAAATGCTAACTGAAAGTGGTGAGAGTGGATATCCTACTTGTTCCTGATTTTAAAGGAAAGTTATCAATGTTTTACCCTTATGTATGATATTAACTGTGTGTTTTTTTTTTTTTTTTTTTTTTTTTTTTTTTTTTTTTTTTTTTTTTTTTTTTTTTTTTTTTTTTTTTTTTTTTTTTTTTTTTTTTTTTTTTTTTTTTTTTTTTTTTTTTTTTTTACCATGGACACAGTTGGTGAGGTTTAAGAAATTCATTCGCCTTTAGTCCTAGTTGTTGAATTTTCTTCATTTTAGTCATCAAAGGTTCTGGCATTTTGTGAGATAGTTTTCCTCATATACTGAAATGGTCACGTTGGTTATTCTCTCTGTTAAACTGGTATGAAGTTTGGCTTCATCGAGTTTTGTCTGTTAAACCAATCTTGCATCCCTTGCCGCCATCAGAGTGACTTGCACAGGACCTTGCAGATACTTTCAAGTGCTCTACGACTATCCTGTTATCCATGATTACTATAGTTGCCCAACTAGCAGTTATATTTTGACAAGTGTTAGGTCAATGCTGAATTCTGGCCATGTCGCTGTCCCTACCTTTTAATCATTTGACATTAAGTATAGAATTTCTGACAATGTCTTCTATCGAATGTCACATTATCAAAATGGAATTTCACTATTTCTCAGTTCTCTAACCTTTATAGTTTCTTACTAAACTGTTTCTTTTTTTTTTTTTTTTTTTTTTTTTTGAGACAGGGTCTCACTTTGTAGTTCAGGCTGGCCCTGAGCTCACTATGGTGCTCAGGCAAGCCGACGCGAACTCAGCAATCCTCCTGTCTCTGCCTCCCGAGTGCTGGGATGACAGGCGTGAGCCACCACATCTGGCATTGTAGTATTCGGAGTTGATTGTTGGTGGGCGTGTTTCCACGCCCAGCATTATATGTGGTTACCGGGGATCGAACTCAGGACCTTGTGCTTGCGAGGGGGGCGCTGGAACCACTGAGCTAACCCTCCGGCCCTAAACTGTTTCTTTTTAAAGATCTCTCTAAGGTTCAGATTTGATGAGGCACACTTATCCAATGAAGTTTCAAGGGTGACGTACACATGCTCTATAAGGCAAGTCTGGCCTGTCAATACATTTTACTTGGCTCAGGGACTTTAGAAATGGACACACACACACACACACACACACACATTAATTTGTTGTTGTGCTGCTGCACACAGGAGGGTGAGTCACACATGCACACCAGACTCTGGGGAGGTTTCTGGAATGCTTCTGTTTAATGAATGCAGTGTAGGGCATTGTATAGCACAAGCAGTGAGAGGCGTTTGCGGTGGCTGTTGGAGATTGGTCTATGGTTGTCAGAGGAGGCCCCAACATTGGGGAGGACCAGCACTCTCCAGCTGTGGCGTGCCCTGTAGCTCAGCACTTGCTTAGGTCTCAACTTAGTCTACTGAGGGCCAAGGGCTTTCTCAGGACCTAGGAGACTGCCCTGTGGTGCAGTTGGCTCAGCCAGACCTGGATTTCACCATCATCTCTTCCTCTCTGTTTAGACCCAATGGCCTCTGCCAACTATATGACATTTTTATGGGTTCGGTCAGATAGGATGACCCTAAAATTAGCCCAGGAGCCCACGAACTTAACTTGGACCAGTCAATTGTGAATCTCTCCCAAATGGAGCCCAAGACATTATTAAAGGCAACCACATCGAAGGACTAAGTCCATGTAGGTTGACAGTGGCTGCCCGGGTATCATGGAAGAGAGGTGGTTTGTCTAAGGGTGTGTGTAGTATTTTGAGCAAGTTGATTAACAGCAGCGGCAGTGGCTGTCTGGTTGTGCAAGGTGATTGCAGCAGTGGCGGCTGCGGAGACTGGGGTAACTAAGAACATAGTGATGACTGAGGCCCCCAAATCACGTTTTCTGTGTGAGTGAAAAATACGTTTAAACAGGAGGTCGCTGTGCTCGCTTCGGCAGCACATATACTAAACAGGAGGTCTCTGCCCAACCAGTCTTCAGTAAGGGGTAGGCACACAGGTGCTGAAAGGCAAAATTGTTGAGTTGGGGGTACAGGACACATAATACAAGTCACTGCACAAATAAGACGTCCCAGAGACTCTGGAGAAGGAAGCTTTGGCCCCAACAACAAGGAAGATGGGTCAGTGGTGTCGGTGTTTAGGTTGCTAGGGCGGAGGAAGAGTCAGTTGGAAGTGAGGTAGAAAACAGAGGAAGGAGAGACAGAAGTATTCCTGCGGTATCAACAGGAGGCTCGGGGTGGATGCATTGCCGAAGAGAGAAGTTCCAGTCGATCATGACTGGGGGGGGGGGGGTTGGGAACTAGAGTTGGTGGTGAGCACGGCACACAGGACGACCACCAGCACTGGCCCCACTATGGGGTGGGTGATTCCCGGAGGGGCCAAAGCACAAGCTCAGCCACGGAGGTCTTTTATATCTCTCCATTTGGCATTACTGGGGCATTGTGGCTCGGGGCAGCATCGATGTTTTTTGGGCCACTCCTGAAGCGAGAGCCTCCTCATTTGGCCGACTGGTGGATCGGGTGGCCCTGTAGGGCTTGACATCTTTTGTAGGGAGCCACCATTCTGCAGCTGAGCTGCTCCCAGGAGTCACGGTCCAGGCTTTGGTTGAGGTGGAGAAGGCCGGTGTCCTCCACGCGGATCCAGTCGTTCTTGTGAAGCGGCTTGTGGTGGACACCGTGGAGGTGCTGGCCCAGGTGGAAGCCGGGCACCTCTCTGGGCGTCTCTCGCAGGATGGCATATAGAGCAGAGGGGTCCTGGCTGGCTGGTGCAAGTACCACAGTTCCCACAGTTGTCCTTTGAGATGTAGAGGCTCAGAGGGGCTTCGCCAAGCATTGGCGGCAGCAGCAGGAGCCACAGCTCCACAGTGCCACACATCACCTTTGCCATCGCCTCTGGCAGCTGAGGATGAGGGTCAGAAGCAGCAGGCAGGTCAGTTCGGGCAGTTTAAGGGGTGGAGCGGAAGGAGGGGCCGGGATCCCTAGGGGGCGGGGCCTGCGTGTCCACTGGAAGAGAAGAGGCACCAACGCCGTCTAGGCATTGCACAGAGGAGTTGAGGATATTTCCCATACTCAGAGAGGTGAGGTCGGTGGCATGAAGGAGAAAGGGGGTTCAACGCGTTAAAGGAGTGGCCTGCTGAGCTGCAGTGAGGGGTGCTTCCTGCTGGGCCGCAGGGAGACTCGAAGGTGCGTGCACTCACCTGCGAGGAAGCGGCCTGCTGGGAAGGTGGAGCCACTCACCGGAGAGGTGAGGCGGAGGACTATCTGAGGGCCCCACGTCTGGGTGCCGGTTGTGTCGTCACGGGGCTGCACATGGGAGGGTGAGGCACAGAGTCACGCACACACCAGATCGGGGAGGTTTCTGAAAGCTTCTGTTTAATGAAAGCAGTGTGTGGCGTTATATAGCACAAGCGGTGGGAGGGGTTTGCGGTGGCTATTGGGGATTGGTCTACAGTTGTGAGAGGAGGGGCCCAGCGTTGGGGAGGACCGAAAATCTCCCACCCTGGCAATCTCCGGCCTTGGCAGGCCCCTTAGCTCAAGCTTGCTTAGGTCTCAACTTAGTCTATTGAGGACCAAGGGCTCTCTGGGGAATTAGGAGACTGGCATGTGGTGCAGTTGGCTCAGCCAGACCTGGATTTTGCCATCATTAGTTTATGTGATTGTTGGAAATGGATCAGAAAATCTGATATATGTAGGGTAGGTCTTCAGGAAGGAACCGTTACAGGCAGGCTGGACTTTATCTTCTTTTGAGAGAAGTCTCTGACTTGCTTCTAAGGCTTTTCACTAGAATTTTTAAGGGTAATATCCTGTACATAAAATCAACTGATTAGGGGCTTTAATTGCATCTGCAAATTATCTTCACAAAACAAGCGAGATTAGTACTTGATCCATTAATCGAATACTGAACTGATATATCATAAAACCCCACAATATATACAAATTTAAAATTTATGTACAGCAAAAGACACAAAGATAAGCTACAGAAAAGTAAAAATATATTTATAATGTAAGGCATAGACAAAAGATGAATATTCAAATTTTATTGAGTTCTCCTAAATCAACAAAAAAGATAAGTAGCTGATATACATGCCATAGTGGACAAATGATATGATTTTGGGTATGAATGATAATTCATACCCAAAACATGACTGTCTGGTGAAAAAGAAAAATGCTAAAACTCACTAATAAGTTTGAAAGTGAAATTTAAAATGATAGTTTTTCCTGCCCATTTTAGTAAATAGTAAAAAATGGATAACATCAAAAGTCAACAAAAATTCAGTGAAACTGGCATTCTCATTCATACACATAAATCTTTTTTTTTTTTTTTTTTGAGACAGGGTCTTGCTTTGTAGTTCAGGCTGGCCCTGAGCTCACTGTGTAGTCCAGGCAAACCTCAGACTCAGCAATCTTCCTGCCTATGCCTCCTGAATGCTGGGATTACAGGCTTGAGCCACCAAACCCGGCATTTATTGTTTATAATTTTTAACTAAATTTACTTATATTCCCCACAATTTTGCTAGTTATATTAGCCTAAAAACTGTTAAGGATGCATTAGATTAAAAAAAAAAAAACCCTGGGGCCGGAGATTTGGCTCAGTGGTTCCAGTGCTTGCCTCGTAAGTGCAAGGTCCTGAGTTTGGTCCCCGGTAACTACATAAAATGCTGGGCATGTTGACTCACACCCACCAGCAATCAATGCCACACACCACAGTGCCGGGTATGGTGGCTCATGCCTGTAATCCCAGCACTCGGGAGGCAGAGACAGGAGGATTGCTGAGTTCGAGGCTTGCCTAGGCTACATAGTGAGCTGAAGACCAGCCTGAACTGCAAAGCGAGACCCTGTCTCAAAAAAAAAAAATACACACACACACACAAAAACCTGTATGAATTATAAAATAAAGTTCACCCTATACTCTGAATTCCAGATTCCTCCAAACAGTCCCTTTCTATTCCTAACTTCTACTACTGCCCTTTAATAGAAATCTAAAAAGAAAGCCAAGAACAAATGAAAAACCCAACAGATACTAATTTTACTGAATTGCTTTTAACCAAGCAAACTGTTGTTCTTTCCTTTTAATCTTGATTTGAAGGTAAACGGGGAGGATTCTGAATTGCCTACCACACATTTTTCCAAGATGACTCAGAGCAGAATGAAACGTTGCTTAGTCTTTGACAATAATGAATATGTGTCTATAACACGATTCTCAGAAAGAATAAAACTTTCCAAAGTTTTTATCTGATTGGTATGATGTGTAATATTAAGTATTTTTCTCTCTGAATTAGATCAGCTAAGATCATTTATTAAAGGCACGTGTGTGTGTGGTGTTAGATGTTGCTTTGTGTGCATGGAGACACAGTGAATAGCCTCGTGCACGGACTGTCGGGTTCACACTTAGTGGGAGGCAACTTTACACAGGAAGGAAGCACGCCCAGTGCTCCTGGAAAGTGGACTTCTTCAGAGTTCACAGATACTTGCCAGAAATACCTGAGCTCTAGTTTGAGCATAGGCTCGCTAAGAGACCGATGGGCAGCTTCCAGAGAAGACCAGGGAGAGGCAGGATGTGGTCTGGTGATTCAGAAACTGTCCCCTTCCCTGCTTTTCTGAATCAGCATGCAGCCACATGGCCCCCATGGTGACTGCTGGATGAGCTGTCATGCAGATCCTCCCTGTGTGCTTTCCTTAAAGCACATGGTAATTTTCAGAAGCCAAGTCTGTCACGTGTGAGGTCTCTCTAAGTCAGTAAAGTCACTCTTAGGCATTCTGATCAATGATAGAGGGGCATGGAATGCCCTTGGTTTGCTCGTTATTGGACTTGCTTGCCTTACTTGATCCTTGAAAGGGTAAGGTTTTAAAAAATACCTGTCTGTTGAGCTGATTGGATGCAAATCCCTCTTGCCACTTTCCAGACTTGTGGCTTTATAATTTCCTATGCCACTGTTTTTTCTGTGAATTCTGTGCCCTCAACACTATGCAGCAGGAAGTGAGTATTGTCCTTGCTGGTGATGCTGATGGCAGGAGAGGTGGCAGTTCTGCTGGTGGCCACGCCCAGGTTCCAGGGCCAGTGGAACAGACTGGTGCTGGCTGGTGTACACTGTCTGGTGCTGGCTTTTTTTTTACTAGCCCAGCTCTGTGACTTGAGTTGGGATGTTGTTAATGGAGGCTCTGGAAGTCATGCAATGCCCTTTTGAATACATGCCCTTTTAGCTTAACCAAACTGCTTCTTTGCCAGTGTGCTAAAGGACATTGCTATAGGTTGGGTAAGTGACTCAAAGGTCCACTTACTTAGAGCTCAGTCCCCAGGTTGGAGCTTATGGAAGGTACTAGAAACTTCAGGAGGGGGGTCTTTGAGGGAGGTCCTTGGTTTCCTGGAGGCATAGCTTTGAGGGAGGTCGTGGAATCCTGGTCTCTTTCTCCTCTTGACTTTGCTTCCTGGCTGAGTGGATTTGTGCTATCACATGTTCTCACAGTGACATGCCGTCTTACGATCCCATGGATCATGAGGTAGGCACCAAAATAAACCTTTTTTGATTTAATACTCTCAGATATTTTGTTATGGCTAGGGAGAGATGACTAATGTAGATACTGACTGATAGGAAGACTTGGGGAAAATTTATATCCTTATTTCTAAAGTAGTTAAATAATATCTATTTTTAGGATTAAGAGAATACCTAAATATATAGATATATACAAGTACTTAGTTTGGTGTCTGGTACATAATAAATATCCTCCGAAATACCAGTATTAATTATTAAATGTGTGGGGTTCAGAAAGAATGTAGAACTTACTGTAATAAAATCAATCTTGATACCAGGACGGGTTCATCCCTTGTCTCAGACTTAAGAATGATGGTTTGGAGTCTGAGGAATTAGAGATCATTATGTACTGGCTTCAAGATTCACTTGTACTTTAGTGCAACAGTAAGGTTAAAAGTAATTTAGGAAGGTGTATGCCTCAAACCTTTAATTTATGGTTGGTTGATAGGCAACGATGTGTCTTTTGTTTCTCTTATTTAAATTTAAGATCTAGACTAAAACATTGCAAGGCTTAGGTATATAGCTTGATGATTACCCATAGCAAGATTTTAAACTTTGGCAATATCAACAGATCAATTTTATGCTCCTAATCTTATTGTTACCTCCGTAAAGGTCCATCACTATACAGATTTCTATTATCATAAATTGCTTTTGCCTGATTTGGGGCTTTATATTACATAACATTATATGTATATTTTTTGAGACAGATCATGCAGTGCAGGCTGGCCTTGAACCCACTATCGAGCCGAGGCTGTTTTTGAAACTGGGTCTCTCCATTAGTTCAGGTTAGCCTTGCTCACTGTATAGTTTAGGCTGGCTTTGAACTCACAGCTCTCTTCCTACCTCAACCTCTCAAGTGCTGGGATTACAGGCATGTACCACCATGATAGGCTACATAATAATTTATATGCACTATTTTTGTTGCTAAATGCTAGATTTTTGAGATTCACCTGTGTTGTAATGTGTAGAAATAACCATTGTTTGCTATTTAGTATTCCATTTTACAGATACACAATTCTTTTTTTTTTTTTTGAGACAGGGTCTTGCTTTATAGTTCAGGCTGGCTCTGAGCTCACTATGTAGTCCAGGCAAGCCTCGAACTCAGCAATCCTCCTGTCTCTGCCTCCCGAGTGCTGGGATGACAAGCGTGAGCCACCCCGTCCGGCACTGTGGTATGTGGTATTGATGGCTGGTGGGCGTGAGTCTCCACGCCCAGCATTGTATGTGGTTACTGGGGATCGAACCCAGGACCTTGCACTTGCGAGGCAGGTGCCGGAACCACTGAGCTAACCCTCCGGCCCCAGATACACAATTCTTTATTCTGTTGATAATGAGCATATAGGTCACTTCTGAATTCTGGTAATAATGTGCCAAGACTATTCTAGTAACTATTTATTGGCAGGATGGCATGCATTGCAGTTGAATTTACTCCTATGGGTTGACTTGCTGAATCATGGGGTGGTGATGTGTTCAGTTTCATTGGCAACGTAATTTCTATGATTTTCTGTTGCTCTGTAGCACAAATTTTTGTAATGGCAGCCTTAGTAGGGAGTGGGTAAAAATACCTTTTTTTACTTTCAACTTGTGTTTTTCTACTGACTGATGATGCTAAGCACCTTTTCCCAGTCATTGGCCTTTTAGGTGTTGTGCTTTATAAAAAGCCTATTCAAGTTTTTTTGCTTTTCCTTATGAAATTTATGGAAGATACTTACGTAGTCTAAATGAGTTCTTCTTGTGATTTAAATATGCCAAATATCTTCTTCCACTTTGCATTTTGCTTTTTTATTCTCTCAACAGTATCTTTTGAGGACTAGAGTTTTATATTTTATTAAATTGTCAGTCTTTCTTTTTAGTTATTGCATTTAATTTTAATTAATAGACTTGTATTTGTCAAGTTTTTTTTTTTTTTTTTTTTGAGACAGGGTCTGGCTTTGTAGTTCCTGCTGGCCCTGAGCTCACTACGTAGCCCAAGCAAGCCTTGAACTCACAGCAATCCTCCTGTCTCTGCCTCCTGAGTGCTGGAATTACAGGTGTGAGTCACCATGCCTGGCACTGTGGTATGTGCTATTGATTGCTGGTGGGTGAGTCACCACGCCCAGCATTATGTGTGTTTACCGGGATCGAACTCAGGACTCAGGACCTTGTGCTTGCAAGGCAGGTGCTGGAACCACTGAGCTAAATCTCCACCCTTTTTTTTTTTTTTTTTGAGACAGGCTCTCACTGTAGTTTAGGCTGGCCCTGAGCTCACTATGTAACAAAGGCAAGCCTCGAACTCAGCAATCCTCCTGCCTCTGCCTCCCAAGTGCTGGGTTTATAGGCATGAGTCACCACACCCAGTATTATATTATGTGGTTACTGGGGATTGATTTCAGGGCCTTGAGTTTTCTAGGCAGGTGCTGGAACCACTGAGCTAAATCTCCGGCCCTATTTGTCAAAAATTTTATGTTTGTAAAAAACTCAAGAGAAACAATCGAAATTCCTATGTGTCACCCCCTCCTAAAATTGTGAATTGGTGTTGTAGGTTTTATTTTTACTGGGTTTATAATGATGGGTGAACAAGTATTGATATATTGCTACTAACTAAAGTCCATAACTTATATTGGGATTTTCTCTTTGTGTGTTTTTTTTTTTTGAGACAGGGTCTCGCTTTGTCGTTCAGACTGGCCCTGAGCTCACTGTGTAGCCCAGGCAAGCCTCGAACTCAGCAATCCTCCTGCCTCTGCCTCCCGAGTGCCAGGATTACATGCATGAGGTGCCACACCCAGCACTGTGGTGTGTGGTACTGATTGCTTGTAGGGGTGTGTCACCACACCCAGTATTGTTGTATGTGGTTATCAGGGATTGAACCAGGGACCTTGAGACTGCTAGGCAAGTGCTGGAACCATGGAGCTAAATCTCCAGTCCACTTATATATATTAATTTTTAAAGTCAAGAATTTCACATTATAAAATCTGTTCAGTTAAATTCTGTGACATCTGTGCAAAGAGACGTAAACTCTATTGCTAGAGGACCAGAAAAGGCAGAATACTTATTATGTTGTACCAACACAATGTCAACCACCACAACAAAAAACAGTCCAACAGAGCCAGAAGCAATACAGCTGTCTTACTTCAGGAGGCCGTAATACCATCAGTCTTAAAAAGGCCAAGTTGTTATTTTCATTATTGTTTCTCAGTCTTTTCTATAAACACAGTGGCTAATTCTTATACTTATCCTCATTTAATTTCCCTGCAAACAAACTTGCTGATGCTGAATCCTACTTCCAAACACATTACTATCCGCATCCAATTATATTATGAATTAAAAGACCTCAAAGCTTTTAAGGCTATCAATTGTTTCATGTGACTTTAAAAATCTAATTTTGGAAGTAGGTAGCCAGTGAATTGTTTTTATTTGTAAATAGCCACTGTACAGCAATATTATGATCAATATGTAAATATGGCATTTAACATGTATATAGTTTTTAAAGAGCTGGAATATATACTTTATAATATATAGGAAACATCAAATGTTTTGCCAGTAGTATGACTATGTCCTTTGTATGTGGCATTAAAAATAGAAACTACTGGCCAGTCATAGTAGATTTTTCTAAACTGAATCTTAAATGTTCTTGTAACTCCCACTGTGACACATTTATTATTGTGACATGGTGTATCACAGACTTCTTTCCCTAAGTTCACAGGCCCTTCTTATTGCCTTTTGTTGAGAAGGGTTGAAGTTCACAGTGTTCTTTTGAGAGTTGATCTTATTTTTCTCTCTTCATCTTCACTGTCATTACATCCTTGTGTTCCTTTGAAAGAGGCATCTGAAGTGTTCTTTGGTTCTGTTTTCAGTTTTTCTTGTTCTTCTACTAGTTTGTTATTTTCTGCTTCCAGAATGTATTTTTCATCTGGGCCTTGGGTTTTCAATGTCTATTTTAGTTTTTCATTCTCTTGCATGAATCCTTTGGCAGCCTTACTAGTATTTTCTGCCTGATTTTTAAGTACTTATCTGTTTTACAGTTCTTTGGCCAGCTGCGTAGTAAGTGTAACCAGACGTGTCGACACCAGACAAGAAAACAATGAAAATTCCTAAATGTAAAGATTACTTTGAGATCTGAAAAAGTTCACCTGTGTATGTTCATAGGCACTAGTTTTGGTGGTTGAGACCTTCTCAATGGAACGAGCATAGCAATATTTCCTTACTTCTCTGACAGCATCTAGAAATAAAATGGTCAATAGGACTATAACTGTCAGGAAGGCCTTGTTCCAAAATGTTACAATTTTACTCCAGGTATTAAATGACAGAAATCTTCTGCCATCTCAGAGGAGGAATGAAAGGTACACAGAAGAGTAAAATGAATTCTATTTTGTATTCAGAAAGTTGCCCCTGTGACCCACTGGATTATCATTTTGTCTCTTTGCACCTAAACAGTGAAACACTTATTTTCCTTTGCTTCTTGGAAAGAAACAGGTCCATGCCCAAGAAGAGTGTCCAGGGGGCCCACCTGTGGGGGCCGCCCTGCCTGGTGACAGCACTATTTTTCACTCCTATCAAGAATGAATGAGGGGGCTGGAGATTTAGCTCGTGGTTCTGGTGCCTGCCTGGCAAGCGCAAGGTCCTGAGTTCGATCCCTGGTAACCACATATGATGCTGGGCACGGTGGCTCACGCCTGTACTCGGGAGGCAGAGACAGGAGGATTGCTGAGTTTGAGCCTTGCCTGGGCTACATAGTGAACTCAGGGCCAGCTTGAACTACAAAGAGAGACCCTGTCTCAAAAAAAAAAAAAAAAAGAATGAATGAGGGAGCTGACAGAGAAATATGTTTGGAAGTTGACCTGATTCAAGCCATTCAGAAGAAATAATTCCAGGTTAATTGAAAGATAACTCAATAAAGCTTCTAGAATATCACATAAAAGAGTAGCCTACTCCAGATTATTTATGAGAATGAACAGACAAGAACGACTAGATCATATTTGTGAAAGACGAAGATACATCTGATAACTCGAATCCAAATACATGAAAAACTTGTTAAAGTTGAGAGAGAGGCAGAGAGAGAGAGAGAGAGACAGAAGAGAAGGAGGAGAAGAAAAGAGGAAGCAAAAAGAGAAAAGAAAAAAAGCTCAATAAGAAAACAACCTAATTTCAAAGTGGGTGACTTATCTGAATAGCTGCCGTCACAAAGAAGATAGATGGATTATGGTTTCTATCTGAAGCATTTCCCAAAGCTTCATGTGGGCTAGGTGAAGTCTTCGAGAGTAACTGGATCATGAGTGTGTCGTTGGGTTAGTATAGTTCTGGGTCTAGATGAATAGATTTACTGAAGCCCCGCCCTGGGTGTGAGTGGCACCAACCAATAGGCTTTTAGGTTGAATGGAATAAAAAAGGAAAGGGAGGCTTACTGCTGCTACTTTTTCTGCCTGCCCTGCCATGAACTATTTGATCTCATCATGCTGCCATGCTGTCTTGCCTTAGAGCCAACTGACTAGGGACTGAAACCTCTACAAACGGTGAGATAACTTGTAAGTCTTGGGCATTTTGTCCCAGCAGCAAAGAAGTAACCAAGACAAGTGGCAAATAAAATATAACATCTCATGCCGTAAGATAATTTCATAATACAACAAAATAGCACAACACATCTACTAGAGTGGCTAACATGAAACATGCCAAGTGTTGACAAAGATGTGGAACAATTAACCTGGGATAAATTATTAAAAAGATCATCTTTTCCTCATGGAAGCATAGTATCATTATTGCTGAAAATTTGGTAATAGTATACATAGGGTTAATTTCAATACTGTTCTATTCTGTTGAACTGTTTTTAAAAAAATACTAGTGTCCCACTTTTTTAGTTAGTGCAGCTTTAAACGCTAAAGGTCATTTGCAGTTAGCTAATCTCAGGGGTTTTTTTTATTCTTTTTTTTTTTTTTTTGAGACAGGGTCTTGCTTTCTAGTTCAGGCTGGCCCTTAGCTCACTATGTAGCTCAGGCAGCCTTGAACTCAGCAATCCTCCTGTCTCTGCCTCCTGAATGCTGGGATGACAGGCATGAGCCACCATGCCTGGCTAGTTATTCTTGGTCCTTTGTTTATCTACACAAAGATTTAAAACATGGGCTGAGGAGGTAGCTCAAGGGTAGAGTTCTTGCCTAGCATGCTCAAGGGCCTGGATTTGATCCCTATCTCCTCAGAAGAGCAAGAAAATAGCTTGCCATTTCCACATACAAAACAAAAATCCTGCTAAGAACTCAGTTATGGATAGTTTCAATTTCTAAATTATTATTCTCAAACATTTTAGCCTTAGGAGCTCTTCATATTCTTAAAAATTATTGAGGATGTGGATTATGTCTATTAATATTTACCACAATGGAATTGAAAACTGGAAAATTTAAATATGTATGAATTTGTCAAAAATAGTAAAATCATTACATGTTAATATAGTAAATGATACAGATTGAGTAAAATAGCCTTATTTTGAAAGACAAAACAGTTTTATAAATCTGTAATCTACCTTTGTAAAATACAGTTGGATTCCCATACTGTTTCTATGTTCAATGTGCTATAATGAGCCGTTTTGGCTGAGGTATATGAAAAAATATGGCACCATATGTAATTTAAAAAGAAGAGTGCTTTAAGAAAGTTTTCCAAAAATTGTCATACTCTTTGATACTGCAATGAAATACAAAAAGTGACAGCTCCTTAACTTAGTTGCAATGTCTGATACTTTAAAAAATAGATTTGAATTATTTCCCTAGTAGAATTATTTGTCTTCTCATCTCTCTCACTTGTTTTCTGAAATATTAATCACAACTATTTTACTGTCAGTTTCTGATAACTTCATTGTTGGAATCACCTGTGGTTCTATTTTTGTTTGTGTGTTTTCTCTCCTAATTTTTGGCCCTGTTCCCTGATACACTCTGTCAGTCTTCACTGTTAGAAATGCAATGAACAATTGTGGTTTCTCTGGAAGATGCCACCTTTTTGCAGGGTAGCAAACACAGAGCACACAGAGCACTTTAACAGAGGTATGGCTTTCTGTTGATGGATTTCCTTGCTCTGGGACCGCAGCATTTTCAGTGCTGTAAATGAGATTCTGGGGTGTTTCCTAGGACTTTTCTGCCGTGGTTGTCTCTGAATTTCAATTTCTTAGTT
>PVIC010041265.1:0-16184 GCA_004025085.1 Thryonomys swinderianus
GGGGGGGGGGGGGGGGGGGGGGGGGGGGGGGGGGGGGGGGGGCCGGACCTGGACTCGGCCGGGAGGCTGAGTCGGGAGTCGCGGACCTCCGGGCCTCGCTAAGGTCTCGAGGCCGCCGGCCGGGGAGGCTGTTACCTAGCTAAGCTCCTGGCGGCGTCTTCGGGTTCCTGGGAACATGAGGCGCGGTCCGAGCAACAAACAAAGCTTCGCACCGCTCCCGCCCGGCCCGGAGCCGGACCTCTCTCCTTGGACCCTCGTGGGCGTCCCATTTTGGTTGGGGCATTTCCATCCTGGGACTTTAATACAGGGAGTTCCGGGGAGATGGTTTTCAGGGCTGACAGGCCGAGGTGGTATGGCTGCTGTCGTGTCGGCCAGAAATTCTGGAAATCCTGTGTGTTAAAGCTCAGTCCGCCAGTGACTGACGAGGCCACAGGCTGTCTAGAAGATGTGTTCAGGACCCGGGTTGTATTGGAATTTTAATGGACACCCTTCGGTCCGTTCCACGTTAACGTGCATATGTGCATCTGTGAGAGCCGCTGTTCAACAGTGATAATCATAGATCGGTGGGTGGTTGCACAGATGTTTTCTCTGTAGATTTTACAGCATTGCTCTTTTGTAGTGACCACACTTTCTGTATAGTATGCATCTCTTGTCAGCCTAACGTCTTATTAGCTGAGCTCACTCTGACCTGTATTATGGATATGAATTTAGACATTGAAATCGGAAATTTGGTTTATATGGGTTGTGTTACTTTTTCTCTGGTGGTGAGTGTACTCAACTTTTATTAGTGTGAAATTTAGCTCTGTATATTGGACTTAATTACTCTGTGCAGCATTTTCGTACTCATGAAAGTGGGGAAATTACGTAATTTTTGTTTGAGGTTTTATAAGAGGAAAATGTCTAGTGTGTATATGTGTACACACAACCTTTAGATCACTTAGTACAGTATGTGTTGAGCATGTAGAAAATGCTGTAAGGTTTTTGTTACATTTATTTTGTTTTTTTTTGAGAAAGGGTTTTACAGTGTAGCTCAGGCTGGCCTTGAACTTGCAGCGATCCTCCTACCTCAGTCTCTTTAGTGGACTTAAGTGTACACCACCATGCCTCGCTGTTACTGTTATTTAGCAGCCAGTAATAGTGACTCGTTCAATGGAAATAAGATGACTATGTTTCCATGACACAATCTTTTTTGTGTATAATTTTTATAGATTTGGATGAAAGTAAAAGTAGCTTATATATTTTGCCATAGTTGTACCTTGTTCAAGAATGCCTTTTTTTTTTTTTTTTTTTTTTTGAGACAAGGTCTTGCTTTCTAGTTCAGACTAGCTTTGAACTCGCTATGTAGCCCAAGCTAGCCAATCCTCCTGCCTTTGCCTCCCAAGTGCTGGGATGACAGATGTGAGCCACCATGCCTGGCCAGAATGCCTTTTTTTGTGAATTATTTGGTTCATCTTCCCTGCATGGATCCAAGCATGGCCATTTTTTTCCAAAATCATGGAACAAATTAAGTTTATGAACTGAGTACCAGTGTATTTATTTTGTTTTGCTATGTTGAAAACTTGTCAGAAGACATAATAGGTTTTTAAACCTTTACAGAATCCTAAGGCATCAGCTAAGAATTTGTTTCTTCAGCTTTGTATTGGAGATTAAACAATGGTACTTATCCTATAGATTACTTGCATTATCTCTTGCTGTTTAATAAACCAGAGAACAGGCTGGAGTATAGCTCAGAGGGAGAGCCTTGCCTAGTACACGTCAAGGCCCTAGGTTTATCTCCAACACTGCAAACAAAACAACTCAACCCTTATCACCCAGCTTAGTGTCTTGAGTAACCAGTATGTCTTACCAAATTCTGTCTTTTCTCATTGGTGAGCTAAAATACCAGATCCCCAGAGTTAAAGGAGGAAATGTTTATTTTGGCTTATAGTTTGTAGAAGTTTTAGTCCATAGTTGGCTGGCTTCAAAGCAGGGTGGCATGAGAGTGTCGTCAAAGAGGAGAAACAGTTCATGACAGGAATAAGGCAGGAAGGTAGCAAAGCAGCGAAGTTGCAAGCACCAAGCAACAGCAGTGGTGTCTGTGCATTAATTGAGCCATTTCTTGATCTTACCTGGATCCATTCATGCATATAGTTGTCTGGTACTATCTAACTGTTGTTTTGTCTCTCTCCACACAGACCCTCATTCAGTAGTTTTGACGCAGGAGAGTTAAGGCCTAACTCCCCACCTGAAACGCGAGTTCGTGTTCTCTAAAAGTCGAAGAATGAATTTTAGGAACAATGGAGGTTTGAGTAGGAAAATTTTATTGAGAGAGAAAGCTTCTGCCTTAAGAGAGACAGAAGGGGGGCCCGGAAAGTGGGTAACCCCCCTACCTCACTTTTTAGAGGGCTTTTAATATTTTTGAAATAAGTCAGTGGTTTTAGGTTTATGTTAGAAGCTGGATAACAAGGGATTCCATCTCAAGGAAAAATGGAGTATATTTGTTACCTATATATTGGAGCTCTATGTTCCTAGCCATTAGAAGGTTATCTGTAACAGTAGTTGCTCAATGAATGTTGGTTGGATCAGTAAACAGCTAGAAAGGAGCAGAGCTTATATTTAACCAATATTTGTTTACTTTCAAAAGTCCCTTTTTAATTAAACAGACTATACTCCTTTTCTTGTTCAAAACTCAGAGGTGTTTTCCTATAAATATGAATTAACACAGTTGTCTATAAAGTTGGTATAAGAAGGTGGGCATAGGGCCGGAGGGTTAGATCAGTGGTTCCGGCGCCTGCCTCGCAAGCGCAAGGTCCTGAGTTCGATTCCCGGTAACCACATATAATGCTGGGCGTGGAGACACGCCCACCAACAATCAACACCGCATACCACAATGCTGGACGTGGTGGCTCACGCCTGTAATCCCAGCACTCGGGAGGCAGAGACAGGAGGATTGCTGAGTTCGCGTCGGCTTGCCTGGGCACCATAGTGAGCTCAGGGCCAGCCTGAACTACAAAGCAAGACCCTGTCTCAAAAGCAAAAAAAAAAAAGAAGAAGGTGGGCATATAGAAAGCATTTTTTGCAAATATTGTAGGGTTTTTTTTTTTTAACATAGTATGCATTGTGCTCATATTCCACAGCTCGTGTTAAGTTGTAGAAGTGGAGAAGAGCCTGGAGAGGGATCTGAGTAGATAGATGTTGGGATAGCCAGTCTTACTTGGCTAAAATCTGCTTAGTTCTTAAAGATGCAATCACACATTACTTCTTTTAGGAAGCCTTCTCTAAGTAACAAGTAACATGCCTTTGCTGCCAGCCACACGCGGGGCCTGGCGTCCTGTTTACTTTTACAAAGCACTAAATTGTTTCGTCTGTTTACTTCCCAACTAGAATGTGATTTATTTTTTTGTTTTTGTTGTAGAATGTTTCTTACTCAGATGCGCTGGTTCTGTTAATCCCCTACAATAGTGTTAGTGGTTTCTGTCTTTACAGCAAATGTTGATAACACTAAAGACTTAGTGTATGCCCAATACAACATTACTTAATTTAAAAATCTTAACAAGCATGTAAAAGCATTTACATTACATATGAAAAAACTGAATACTGAACAAAGATGAAATATACTGTGAAATTGTACAGGTAATGAAGCCAGAAGTCTCATATCCCCTAACTAAAGATAATTCTTACCAATTTGAACTAATAAGTTTCAGATAGTGTTAGCTATCTCAGCCTAACATGCCTGACTTCCCCTGTTCTTTCCCACTGTCTGTAAATTTGAAACATTTAGAATGCTTAAGAAGTTTCTAGAGGTTATTTTCTCTGTCCTAAAACATACTCGCACTTCCCATTTTTTATTTTCACAAAGCCTCATTGTGATGTTTATGTGTAGATTTGTTTTTATTTGTCTGTGTCACTTAGCTTTCACTATGAAATAAACTACTCCAAAGCCTAGTGGCTGAACACGGCAATCCTATATTGTGTGTAGCTTACAGCTTTTTAAGTCAGAAGCTCAGGTTGAGCCTGCTGGCTGCTTGTCTCCCTCCAATGGCCTTTGGTTCCATGTGGGCTTCTGCGGGCTCCAGATGAGCTGCACACCAGGTGGTTGGTGCTGGCTGGCCATTGACTGAACTGCAAGTCTCACAGAGCCAGAGGATAGCCTGCTTGTGTGTGGGCTGCCAGCAGGCCAAAGCCAGTGGCATATTCCAAGGGTCTCTGGGCAAAGCTCAGAACTGGCTGCTTATTTTTATCATATTCTGCTGGTCAAACAAGTGCAGAATTTGCAGGTGGAGAAAACTCCACCTTTTAATGTAAAGAGCTACAAACTCACATTGTAAAGAGGTGTGGATACCACCTCTTGTAAATAACAAGTTATCCTGGTTCATCTGGGTTTCTTGAATTGATGCATTCTTTCAACAATTCTGAGAGTTTTCAGCTATTTCTCTTCAAATATTGCTGCTGCCCCATCCTGTTTCTCTGCTAGGCTACAGAGAAACAAGTCAGTCTCGCTTTCAGCACCCTGTGTTTCTCTGGTTTGTGTACTTTTCATTTCACTATTCTAGTTCTTCAGCTGCCTTCTTAGCAGTTCTTCAGTTGTGTCTAGTCTGCTGTTAAGTACTTCACTGAGTTTTTACGTTTGTTTACAACATCTTTATTTTTTTAGACAGGGTCTCATTGTGCAGTTTAGACTAAACTTGAAATAATTGTAGCCAAGGCTGGCCTCAAACTTGAGGCAATCCTCTTGTCTCAGCCTCCTGAGTGCTGGGATTACAAGTGTGTGCCATCACCCCTGGATTGTTTACATTTTTAGTACTATAATTTTTGTTACAGTTTATTTTTTTGAGACAGGGTCTCGCTTTGTAGTTCAGGCTGGCCCTCAGCTCACTAGGTAGCCCGGGCAAACCTGGAACTCAGCAATCCTCCTGTCTCTGCCTCCCGAGTGCTGGGATTATAGGTGTGAGCCACCATACCCGGCACTGTGGTATGTAGTATTGATTGCTGGTGGGCGTGAGTCACCATGCCCAGCATTGTATGTGGTTACCAGAGATTTAACTCAGGGCCTTGTACTTGCGAGGCAGGCACTGGAACCACTGAGCTAAATCTCCAGCCCTTTTGTTACGTTTTTTGACGTAGATTCTCACTATGTAGTTCAGGCTGACCTTAACTCACTATGTAGCCTAGGTAGTCCTGGAACATGGGGCAGTCCTCCCTCAGCCTTCCCTTAGTGCTGGGATTATAGAGTCAGTACTATGATTTCTGATGTTTCTTATTCCAAATGATACTTTTGTGGTTCTTAGTCCTTGGTGAAGCTTAAAAGTTTGTCTTCGGACCGGGGATTTAGCTTAGTGGTTCCAGTGTCTGTCTTGCAAGCGCAAGGTTCTGAGTTCGATCCCCAGTAAACACATACCACAGTGCCAGGTGTGGGGACTCAGGCGCACCAGTAATCAGTACCTCACTCCACAATGTCAGGCATGATGCTTCATGCCTATAATCCCAGCACTTGGGAGGCAGAGGCAGGAGGATTGCTGTGAATTCAAGGGTACCCTGGGCTACATAGTGAGTTCAGGGCCAGCCTGAACTACAAAGCAAGACCCTATCTCAAAAAACTAAAAAACAACAAAAGGCTTGTCTTCTACTTCAGGAACATGATAAAAATGAGTATATTTCAGTTGTTTTGATAATCTCATTGTTTGAATTCCTTAGTTGGTGTTGTCTGTTCTTGTTGATCCTGGATCATGCTGTTATGTGGCTTACTAATCTTTATTGAGCAAATTATTTAAAAATGTATATTTAGAAACAGTTGGAAGCCCAGGATTCTGTCTTCCAGAGTGTTATCTTTTCATCCTCCAGGGCCGTGAAGATGCTAGGCAAGCCTCAGTGATACAAACAGCCCACTGTGGTATGTGTGCCGCCATAGATTCACCACCACTGGTCTAGATGATCTTGGAATAGAATTTGGAACTTCTAGCAGCTAGTCCTTCCCTTTTTGGCATGTAAGAACTCAGATCCTATTGATCCAGCTCTAGGAATTTGCCAGAAATTTCAGCTTGCCTCTTCCCATACCTAGCAGATTCACAAGAGCCTGGAAGCAGGACATTTCCCTTGGTCCCCATCAGAAATGTTGCTTTTCTTTCTCAGCTGTTTTCCACAGCAGGCAGTTGCTTTCAGGCAGGAGCAAGGTTCACACATTATCACTTTATTTTTGTTCTTTTCTCTCTCATTGAGACTTTACCCTATTAAACTCTTTTCCACTCCCTTTCCCTCTGTATTTCTCTGTCTCTGCCCCCACCCTCCACGTTCTCTCTGTCTCTTGCTTAGCTCTCTCTTTCTCTTTTTTTTTTTTTTTTTGGCCTTTCTTTCAGTCTTTTTTTTTCTTTTCTTTTCTTTTTCTAGTCAGGGTCTCCCTATGTAGTCCAGGTTGATCTTGAACTCACTTGTTGCCCAGGCGGGTTTCTGTCTTGCAGCATGCCTCCTACCTCAGCCTCCCAAGTGCTGAGATTACAGGGTTGGGTCATCAAACTTTTTTTTTTTTTTTTTTGAGACAGGGTCTCACTTTGTAGTTCAGGCTGGCCCTGAGCTCACTATGTAGCCCAGCCAAACTTCGAATTCAGCAATCCTCCTGTCTCTGCCTCCCGAGTGCTGGGATTATAGGCGTGAGCCACCATGCCCGGCACTGTGGTATGTGGTGCTGATTGCTGGTTGATTGCTGGTGGGCATGACTCTCCATGCCCAGCATTGTATGTGGTTACTGGGGATCGAACTCAGGACCTTGCGCTTGCAAGGCAGGCGCCAGAACCACTGAGCTAACCCTCTGGGCCGTTTTGTTTTTTTTTTTTTGAGACAGGGTTTATGCTTTGTAGTTCAGGTTTGTCCTAAGCTCATTATGTAGTCCAGACTGGCCTTGATCGCACTCAGCAATTTTCCTGCCTTTGCTTCCTGAGTGCTGGAATTACAGGCATGAGCCGCCACGCTTGGCAGCCCTCCCTCCAACTCTTGATGTCTTTCCCATTTGAGAAATATCTTGTCTCCCTACTCTCTATTATCTTTTATTTTGTTATTTATGCTTTGGATTTTTCATATAAGAGAAAGCACATGATATTTAAATTTGTGTGTTCAGTTTATTTCCCTTAGCGTTATGGTCTCAAGGTTCATCCATTTTCCCACAAGTTACTCAGGTTTATCTTTCTTTTATGGTGGAGTAGTACTCTATTGTGTGTAACTACCACATTTTCTTTATCCATTCCTCTATTGATGGAGATACAAGGTGCTTCTATGATTTAGCTATTATAAGTTGTGCTGCTAGGCACATTGGTGTGCATGTATCACTTTAGAATCATGTCTTTAACTTGATACCTAGAAAGAAAATAGCTGAATCAAATGGAATTTCTAATTTTGATTTTTTTAGGAATCCCCACACTGATTTTGACAGTGGTTGTACCAGTTTGCATTCCCACCAACATGTAGTAGGATTTTTCCCCCCAACTCCCAGCCTCTTCAGCATTTATTATTAATTTTTTGTTTTTGTTTTTGAGACAGGGTCTCGCTTTGTAGTTCAGGCTGGCCCTGAGCTCACTATGTAGCCCAGGCAAGCCTGGAACTCAGCAGTCCTCCTGCCTTCTGCCTCCCAAGTGCTGAGATTACAGACGTGAGCCACCACGCCCAGCATATTATTAATTTTTTGATGTGAAGTGGAATCTCAGTGCTGTTTTAATTGCATTTATCTAATAGCCAATTATATGGAGCATTTCTTCTTGTATTTGTTGGCCATTTGTACCTATGGAGTGTTTATTCATTTCACTTGCTCTTTTTTTTTTTTTTTTTTTAAGTTCAGATCTGCCCTGAGCTCACTGTGTTGCCCAGGCAAGCCTCAAACTCAGCATTCTTCTTGCCTCTGTCTCCCAAATGCTGGGATTACAGGTGTGAGCCACCACACCTGGCATTGTGCTTTGTGGTACTGATTGCTGGTGGGCGTCATGTCCAGTATTGTGGTATGTGCTTACTGGGATCAAAGCAGGGTCCTTGCGCTTGCTAGGCAGGCTCAGGAACTGAGCTAAATCTCTGGCCCTAAATTCTTGATTTTAAAAAAGATTTGTTAGTCATTCCATATTATTAGTGTGAAAAGTTAAGTTCCTTTGCTTACCTGCTGAAATTTATGTATTAGAGGAGGAAGTCTACACCTTGCCCCAGGGTTGCAGTGAACTTTCTTAATCAATGAAGCTGGTTATTTAAATAGCAGCTGTTTTGTTTTGTTTTGAGACAGGGTCTCGCTTTGTAGTTCAGGATGGCCCTGAGCTCACTATGTAGCCCAGGCAAGCCTCCAACTCAGCAATCCTCCTGTCTCTGCCTCCCAAATGCTGGGATTGCTGGTGGACATGAGTCACCAGGCCCAGCATTGTATGTGGTCACTGGGGATTGAACTCAGGACCTTGAGCTTGCGAGGCAGGCACTGGAACCACTGAGCTAATAAACCTCTGGCCCTCAAATAGCAGTTTTTAAGATCCCTTCACAAATTACATAATTATTACATTTTTATGACTTTTTAGATTTTCCTTTCGCAGTAGTAATTAACTGGTAAGTTACGGGGCTATGTGTTAAAACTAATAAATTGATGTAAGACTTTTACCTTTGAATATATTACCAATATGCACGAATTAATCTGAGGATTTAAGTATAGAGGTCTTAGCTGTAACATTAAATTAATTGGATTTGAAAAACCAATAAGATAAGCCATTGAACGTAATAAGACACTTGAAAATGTTCTAGGGCAGTAAATTTATAAATATAGGCATGTGGAAATTTAAATCTGTATGTGCATGTGCTTGCTTTTATATATATTTGTGCATATACACACACAGAAAAGGAATGAGATTCCACATGAATGAGTTCTCTGATAACAATGTATATCTTAAGAACAAGATAAAAGGGGCCGGAGGGTTAGCTCAGGAGGGTTAGCTCAGTGGTTCTGGTGCCTGCCTCACAAGCGCAAGGTCCTGAGTTCGATCCCCGATAACCACATATAATGCTGGGCGTGGAGACTCACGCCCACCAACAATCAACACAGCATACCACAATGCTGGGCGTGGTGTCTCACGCCTGTAATCCCAGCACTCAGGAGGCAGAGACCAGAGGATTGCTGAGTTCGCGGCGGCTTGCCTGGGCTCCATAGTGAGCTCAGGGCCAGCCTGAACTACAAAAAAAAAAGAACAAGATAAAAAAGGAAAACTAAATTTTATACCTTTATAGACCCTCAAATTTAGCCATTCTTCATAAAATTATCTTAGTATTTGCTTGCTCTTATAATCATGCCTCCTAGAATTTGTATCTCTTCTGTTGGTCTCCTTTTATTGTGGTTTTATGAAATTGTACTATCAACACTGTGAGAATTTTGGGTGAGTTCAGAGTCAGTGAGTGCTGAATGGCAGCCAGATACTATGCCCAATTTATTATACCCAATGCAAAATGAATCATAAATCTTAATGAGTTCAAGAACTATTTTTATAAGTTTTATTTCTTGCATTCTGTGTGACTTTCTGATTAATTGTAATACTATTATTTGTAAAGTGCATTTAACTAATAGTTTAACTTTCCATACTGACCACTCAGTTTAAGAAATAACAATTTACTTGGTCCCAGCACTCGGGAGGCAGAGACAAGAGGATTGCTGAGTTCGTGGTGGCTTGCCTGGGCTCCATAGTGAGCTCAGGGCCAGCCTGAACTACAAAGCTAGACCCTGTCTCAAAAAAAAAAAAAAGAAATAACAATTTACTTGGGCCGGAGATTTAGCTCAGTGGTTCCAGCACCTACCTGCCTAGCAAGCCCAAGGACCCTGGTTCAATCCCAGTAACCACATACAACAATACTGGGTGTGGTGACTCACACCCATCAGCAATCAGTACCACATGCCAGAGTGCCAGGTGTGGTGTCTCACACCTGTAATCCCAGCACTCAGGAGGCAGAGGCAGGAGGATTGCTATGAATTGGAGGCTTGTCTGGGCTACATAGTGAGCCCAGGGTCAGCCTGAACTACAAAGACCATGTCTCAAAAAAGAAAAAAGAAATTGGCTTTTAGTTCAAATTCAGATCTAAAACTTCAATAAGAAGTGGCACTTTTGATTTAGTAACATAGGATTAAATTCATTCTTTAATATGATGGGGTTACACACTTTGAAAAGTTCTGTATCCTGTACTAAAAGTAGATGTACCCTAAAATTATAGATTTGTATTTTTTTTTGTTTGTTTTGTTTTGTTTTGTTGACAGGGTCTTGCTTTGTAGTTCAGACTGGCCCTGAACTCACTATGACTATGAAGAAAACTACAATTTGACGGTAAAATGAATGAATGAATGAAAACATTTATGTATATAAGGGATTGGGGGGTTGTAGGGAGGGTCGGAAATGGGAAAAAGTGAGAATTAAGATGTGTCATGTACTGGTACAAATTCTCAATGTTGGTTATGATCATAATGTATATATAAAATGTACCAATAAAATCACCTCAAGAAAAATAAAATTACAAACCAGAGCACTATGAATGAAATCAGACTAAAAATGAATAAATATATACCAGAGTTTCCATTAGAAATGAATAAACATGGGCCAAGGATTTAGCTCAGTGGTTCTGGCATCTCCCTTAAAAACCCAAGGTCCTGAGTCCAATCTTGGTAACCACATACCATAGTGTGGGGCATGGTGGCACACACCTGTAATCCTAGCACTTGAGAGGCAGAGGCAGGAAGATTGCTGTGAGTTTGAGGCTTGCCTGGGCTACATAGGAAATTCAAGACCAGCCTGAACTACAAAGCTAGACACTGTCTTAAAAAAAAGGAAATTAACAAACAACACTAGAAAATAAAACTACTAAAGCCTAAATAAATTGTGGATTTTAATTAACACTAATATGTCAATATTGATTCTTGAGTCATAACCAGTGAATCCCAATGTGTGATGGCAACAACAGAAGAAACTATCAGGTATATGGAAACCCTAAATGTTGTTTGTTTTATTTTGCACATACTCAAGTAAAATTTTTATTTTAAAATATGAAAAAAAGAATAAATAAGCATCAGAAATTGTCTTAAGGTGCACTGTCCCCTGGATATTATTTTTATTCAATATTGTTTTAGGTATCGTCAGATCCTGGAAAAAGCTGTTCAGTTATCTGGGGCAGAGCAACTAGAAGCTTTGAAAGCGTTTGTGGAAGCAAGTAAGTGGAACAAAATTTAATGTTTGCTTTGTGCTACTGAGCAAGGACTCTAAAGTCTTCTCACACTTTGTTTTGTGTCAAAGTATCCATGTTAAATATACATAGAGATTGATTTCAGAATTTAAACTGTTTACACCTTGTTTATTTTTCAGTGAATTGTTTTCAGAATTACAGTCCCAGATAAAATTTTGTGTAGTGTTTGACACTTGACTGCTGAGAGACAGCAAAGCATAGTGCAAGGGAATGGTTTGGATTCAAATGTGAGGTGTGATGTTACTCAGCTTCTTTATGCCTTCTTTTTCTCATCTATAAAATATAGAACTGTTAGGAGAGTAAATGAGTTAGTACTTGGTTAACAAAATGCTTCAGTAGTAGTTGGCATCTAGTAAATGCTGTTATTAGTATTAAGAATGTTCTTTTTGATTTGGGAACTAGAAATCTCCACTCCTTAAGACACTTTTCCCCATTCCTTGACTTTAGACATGTATAGTTGTTTTGTTTGTTTGTTTTCATTTTTTGCTTTTTTAGTTGTTGTTTTTTTTTTTTTTTTGAGACAGGGTCTTGCTTTGTACTTCAGGCTGGCTCTGAGCTCACTATGTAGCCCAGGCAAGCCTCGAACTCAGCAATCCTCCTGTCTCTGCCTCCCGAGTGCTGGGATTACAGGCATGAGCCACCACGCCCGGCACTGTGGTATGTGGTATTGATGGCTGGTGGGCATGAGTCTCCACGCCCAACATTGTATGTGGTTATCCGGGATCGAACTCAGTACCTTGCGCTTGCAAGGCAGGCACCGGAACCACTGAGCTAACCCTCCGGCCCATGCTTTTTTAGTTTTTTAAGACAGGGTCTTGCTATGTAGTTTAGGCTGGTCTTGAACTCATTATGTAACCTACGCTGGCCTCAAACTTGTGGTAGTCTTCCTGTTTCAGTCTCCCAACTGCTGGGATTACAGGCATCCACCACCACCCAAGTCCATGTTCAGTTATTTTGAAAATCACTCAAAATTTATGCTGGAATTTATATTGAATTAAGATTATTAATGATACTTGATGGTGCTTTATTCTTTGCTGTGAGTCCTCACGTACATGTGCCACCATTTGGGCTCTTTTTAATAACCCCAGTGGAAGGATCCCTGTGTATGTTGCAAAATGAATCTCAGGGTGAAGCTGTTCTTTTTTTTTCCCTTTTTTGAGACAGGGTCTCGCTTTGTAATTCAGGCTGGCCCTGAGCTCACTCTGTAGCCCAGGCAAGCACCGAACTCAGCAATCCTCCTGTCTTGTATATGGTTACTGGGGATTGAACTCAGGACCTTGCGCTTTTGAGGCAGGCTCCAGAACCACTGAGCTAAATCTCCAGCCTGAAGCAGTTCTTTTTAATTTCAAGGAAGTTTGGCTAATCAGTGGTAGACCCCAAACTAAGTTTTCTTTTTTTTTTTTTTTTTTTCCTTTTTGAGACAGGGTCTTGCTTTGCAGTTCAGGCTGGCTCTGAGCTCACTATGTAGTCCAGGCAAGCCGCGAACTCAGCTATCCTCCTGTCTCTGCCTCCCGAGTACTGGGATTTCAGGTGTGAGCCCCCATGTCCGGCACTGTGGTATGTGGTATTGATTGCTGGTGGGCGTGAGTCTCCACGCCCAACATTGTATGTGGTTACTGGGGATCGAACTCAGGACCTTGCGCTTGCGAGGCAGGCGCCGGAACCACTGAGCTAACCCTCTGGCCCCAAACTAGGTTTTCTGATTTTCTACCCTTATTGACTTACCTGTCTTTGACTAATGCTAATTTGTGTAGTGGTTGCTTTCTGTATTAAGAGCCTAATAGCATTTGTAATGAAACTTTTTTCAGTCACACCCATTATTATCTAATAAATTCTCACTAATATATTATAAATTAGTTAATTATAAGAGCTGTAAGTTACTGCTTTAGAAAACCAGAGTCTACCATGTGAGAATAACTGGCAGTAGTTTCAGAAAAACTACTCAGAGGGGCTTTATTGAGAGCATTTCTTTGTATTGGCAAATGAATAGTGCTTTTTATAAATGTTGATCTTACATGAATCCAATGACATCCCCTTCCCTGAAAAGTAGTCTGCCTGTAAAATTATTTTCAGCAATAGGACACCTTTTGTATCATCATTTATTTTCACAGTAACTGCTACTTTAAGATTCAAGTTATTTATATAAGGAATGATTAAAATGTGATGAGTTTAATATAATAGGACTGGGAATGTAGCTCAGGAGTAGAGTGCTTGCTTTGCATGTACAAGGACCTGAGTTTGATTGCACCTCACAAAAGAAAGAAGAGGGCCAGAGATTGAGCTCAGTGGTTCCAGCACCTGCCTAACAAGTGCAAGGTCCCTGGTTACATCCCCAGTAACCACATACAACAATACGGGGCATGGTGACTCATGCCCACCAGCAATCAGTACCACATACCATGGTACAGGGTGTGGTTGCTCATGCTTGTAGTCCTGGCACTCAGGAAGCAGAGGCAGGAGGATTTCTGAGTTCAAGGCTTGCCTGGCCTGCATGGTGAGCTCAGGGCCAGCCTGAACTGCGGACCGAGACCCTGTCTCAGGAATAGAAAAAAAAAAAAAAAAGAAGAAGAAAGCAGAAATACAACAAAGTAAGTAGCATTTGTTAGTGTTTGTGTCAGGTATTATTTAGAGCGCTCTGTACGTGTCGGTTGCATTTAAGCTTCACAAGGACTTTGTGAAGCAGGTGTCACTGTCCTCGTTAGGAAGCTGGACATAGTAGTCATGGTCTGTGAATGATCAGGAGTGTGGAGGAGTATGCCCTGAGAGCTTGCATGCAGTGTGAGCTATGCACCATACTAATGTGTAAATGTTTCCCAATAATATCAGTGTATCTAGTACTGACCAAAGTTATTTGCAAAGTACTAGTGGTGTAACTCTACTGGCAATACTTACTTTATTAAATTTCATGAGCCTTGTTTTCTTCTTTAGCCCTTATTTGGAGATATTTAGAAAATAAGCACATAAAATATAGGTGTTTTTGGGACCGGAGATTTAGCTCAGTGGTTTGGGTGCCTGCCTCGCAAGTGCAAGGTCCTGAGTTCAATCCCTGGTAACCACATACAATGCTGGACGTGGTGACTCATGCCCACCAGCAATCAGTACCACAGTGCCAGGCATGGTGGCTCACGCCTGTAATCCCAGCACTCGGGAGGCAGAGACGGGAGGATTGCTGGGTTCGAGGCTTGCCTGGGCCAGCCTGAGCTACAAAGTGAGACCCTGTCTCAAAAGAAACAAAACAGGGGCCGGAGGGTTAGCTCAGTGGTTCTGGCGCCTGCCTTGCAAGCGCAAAGTCCTGAGTTCGATCCCCGGTAACCACATATAATGCTGGGCGTGGAGACTCACACCCACCAACAATCAACACCGCATACCACAATGCCGGGCGTGGTGGCCCACACCTGTAATCCCAGCACTCGGGAGGCAGAGACAGGAGGATTGCTGAGTTCACAGCGGCTTGCCTGGGCACCATAGTGAGCTCAGGGCCAGCCTGAACTACAAAGCGAGACCCTGTCTCAAAAAAAAAAAAAAAAGAAACAAAACAAAACAAAAGGTGTTTCTATGCCTTTGCTTTGTTGAAAAACAGAGAAGAGTATAAAATTCCCAATTATTAAACAAAGCCTTTTTCTGATCACTTCTGTTGCTTAGAAAAGTTACAGTGTTTCTACTTTGGGGAATAGTAATTATGTAATAAAGTATTCAGTGTAAGGGAAACTGTATAAAGGAAGATGATAAGAGTAGAAATCCCTGAATAATACATTGAAGGATACCCTAATATACATTGGTTTTAGTACTAATTTTAAGATTGATTGCTTAATGAGAATTTATAAATCACTCATGTTTTCTTATATCTTATTTTTTTTTTTTAAAACAAGTGGTAAATGAGAATGTCAGTCTTGTGATCTCGCGACAGTTGCTGACTGATTTCTGCACACATCTCCCTAACCTGCCTGATAGTACAGCCAAAGAAATCTATCATTTCACCTTGGAAAAAATCCAGCCCAGAGTTATTTCATTTGAGGAGCAGGTAAAAATCTAGAGCAGTACATTTTTAATGTGCAGTGATAGCAGAAATTATATTTAAATCTTATGTTATTAAATTCTTAAGAGAGATAATCATTTAGTTTTACTTTTGGCCAGACAGCATTTTACAGTGTAAGATCAAGGAAACACGAGGATGTTGCACCTCCATCTGACATTTGTTTGTGTATATATAAGCCAAATACGATAGATAGTTTCTAAAAATCAGTAAGATTATTAGCCCAAAACAGGAAAACTCTAGTAACATTCCTGTAGTGTTCTAAAAGAAAAATTTAACATTGAATCTAAAATATTACTGTAATTCACCTTGCAGAAATATGTTATTCCAGCTCACTATTTGATATTCTGTGAATGGGAAATTCATAGAAAAATTTGATAGTCTATATAAACTTGTACTGTTTACTTGTCAGCTTAATGTTGAAAGAGAGCACTGTTACAATAACTTACCATGTGTTTATTTTAATTAGTTACTGATGGCAGTTAAAATAATTTAACATGTGTACCTGCCTTTCCAGGTTGCTTCCATAAGACAGCATCTTGCATCTATATATGAGAAAGAAGAAGATTGGAGAAATGCAGCTCAAGTGTTGGTGGGGATTCCTTTGGAAACAGGACAAAAGTATAGTAAATAGTAGATATTGGATGACTATATGCAGATATATACAATTGTCCACTTATACAATTACATTCCAGGGCAAGAAACATAGTAAACCAGTTTTACAGCATGTTCAGTGATAAGTACTATGGATAAAAGAAGTAAGGGGACCAAGTAAAGGCAGATTGTATTCTTTGATAAATGAGATGCCTGGGGTGGGTGTCACTTTCTCAGTGACTGGAAGGAGGTGGAATGGCTCTATGCTTTCTGAGAGGGATCATCACCAGATACTCTTAGAAGGTAGATAGTGTGAGAGCCCTGGGCTGGAACATGTTTGGAGTGTTTTCTT
>PVIC010041266.1:0-16306 GCA_004025085.1 Thryonomys swinderianus
TATGTAGCCCAGGCAAGCCTCGAACTCAGCAATCCTCCTGTCTCTGCCTCCCGAGTGCTGGGATTACAGGTGTGAGCCACCATGCCCGGCACTGTGGTATGTGGTATTGATTGCTGGTGGGCGTGAGTCACCATGCCCAGCATTGTATGTCGTTACTGGGATCAAACTCAGGGCCTTGCACTTGCGAGGCAGGCGCTGGAACCACTGAGCTAAATCTCCGGACCCAATTATTTATATTTTTAAAAAATTGCTGCAGTGCTTAACCCTGAGCATATGTTGTTCTATATGTATGCAATTATGTCCAAGGGATAAATTGCCAGAATTCCAACCAAGTTTAAATGAGTCCTAAATGACAGCAAGCCTAAGATTTTTCTCCCAGATAAGTTCTAGGCACTCATGTATATCCTTAATTGTAGTTAAGTATAAGGCTTTGCGCTTTCTCAATCAATTGAGCAAATAGTATGGACTCACAACATTCATGAAAGTTGAAGTGTGTGAATAAAGGGCAAAACAGACCATCCACAGGCAAGAGCCAACATTCTTCTTGAGAAATAATATTCAGTCACCATAACTCAGAGAGGATAGACAAGAGACCCAAAATTTAGTATATGTGCTGCCGAAGCGAGCACAAAAGACCCAAAATTTAGACCACAATAAATTAAGACTGAAAGAAATTAAAGCATATGACCACACCATACTTTGTTTTATCAAAAGTCCCAAACCATTTAGGATGAAGAATCTTAGACTGCTTAGAATTGACCAACATTATGTCCTACCACTACCTTTAAAATATAATGGTTTTGAAATGTATGCTTAGGTAGCTGAGGAAGTCGATTTGCTGCATAGTGTTGTTACCCATAAACCAGTTAAATGTTGGTGAATTGTTACCAGGAATGATAATGTTCTTTGAGAGAGAGTCTTGCTTTGTAGTTCAGACTGGCCCTGAGCTCACAATGTAGCTCAGTCAAGCCCCAAACTCTGCAATCCTCCTTTCTCTGCCTCCTGAGTGCTGGAATTACAGGCGTGAGCCACCACGCCCAGCATTGTGGTATGTGGTATTGATGGCTGGTGGGCATGAGTCACCACGCCCAGCATTGTATGCGGTTACCGGGATCGAACTCAGGACCTTGCACTTGCTAGGCAAACACCAGAACCACTGAGCTAAATCTCTGGCTGATAATCTGGTTTTTAAAAGAGTTACATGTTGTTCATTGACTTGTCAGTAATTAGAAGGACCAAGAGTTAATCAAGATTCTTTATTATACTATATGCAAGGGAGTACTTTTCAACTTTTTTCTAAATAGTAGCCTATGATAGTTTAAAATAAGAAAAAAATAATTTTTTCTTTAAAAATGTTTATTTTTGTTTTTTTGAGCAAGAATTCCATGTTGATTGTAGAAATTTTTGTAAATAGGAGCAATTTAAAAGTTAAAAAGGGCTGGGTGTGGTGGCTCACACCTGTCACCCCAGCACTTGGGAGGCAGAAGCAGGAAGATTGCTGAGTTTGAGGCTTGCCTGGGTTACATAGTGAGCTCAGGGCCAGCCTGAACTACAAAGTGAGACCCTGTCTTAAAAAAAAGAATTTAAGATTCACTAGTCTACAAAAATATAAATGATTCCTGCTCTGGTGGAGCTTACATTCTAACAGCATTGGTAGTAGCAGTGTTGGAAGTAGAGGTTGGAGAAAAGAGAGAACAACGAACAAGAAAGTCAGACAAACAGCTGGGCATGGTGGCTCTTGCCTGTAATCACAGCACTCAAGAGGCAAAGGAAGGAAGGTTGCTGTGAGTTTGAAGCTAGCCTGGGCTACATAGTGAGTTCAGGGCCAGCCTGAACTATAAAGTGAGACCCTCTCTCAAAAAAAAAATTAAAAAGGAAAAACCACATATAAGTCCATCCACCCCCCACACACATACAAAGTAAAGTTGCTTGGTTCTAAAATTAATCATACTACTACTAAGAAAAATTTAAATATGTTACTAGACTCTTATTTTCCTAACATTTTGCCTGTAAGTTGGGTGAATTTCCATCGTAAGTGAAGGATATTCAAATAGAATAGATTTTCACGGTGTGTAAATGCTCGAATCATCTAAGGAGCTCTTAATGGTGCTCATGCCTGGGTCAAATACATATTCTGATATACTTGGTCTGTGGAGCAATCTGGAAATTGAGCTTTTTAAATCTCCCAGATAGGTTATAATATTCAGTCAAGACTGATGAACACTGGCCTAAATGTAAAGGAAGGGAATCTGTTTTGGGTTTTTGTGCCCCTGCCCAAAATTAGTTTGTCAAAGTCTTAACTCCTGGTACTGCAAAATGTGATCTTATTTGGAACCAATATTATTTCAGGTAATTAGGATAAGGTCTTTCCAGAGTAATCCAATATAACTGTTGAAATTTGATCACAGATATGCACACAAGAAGAATACCATGCAAGAATTGGAATTGCCACAAGCCGAGTAACTACTAGCAACTATGAGAGAAGCCTAGAAATATCTTTTTCTAAAGCATTCACAGGGGGCATGGCCCTCTGATAACCTAATCTTGAATTTGTAACCTCCAGAATTCTGAGGTGAAAATTTTCTGGTTTTTAGGTTACCCAGCTTGTAGTACAGAAGCTTGTAGTACAGAAGCTCTAGAAAACAATTATACATAGTCACTTGTGGCGGCCTCATTCCTCCCAACAATGTTCCACTAACTTACTTGGATGACTAAATGCCAAGAATAGTTATAAGAGGTATTCAACCTAGAAACATTCTGTTACATGTCCACACAGGAATTACAGGATTCTATTTCTGGTAAATTATTGCCTTCAAAAAGGCTGAAACTTCCTGCTTTGACCACCATCTAAGCACAGTATTGTCTATCCTCTAGTTTTCAATAAATGCTTACTGGCTACCTGCCATAGCCATGCCCACACCATGAAAAAGACTGAAATCCCCCAACTTGGCACAGAAAGCCATGTGAGAATGACTCAAGCTGCTATCAAGTATAGACATATATCATATATGTCAAGTGCAGCTCTATGCTGTCTGCATAGAGCTGTAGCAAAATAACAGCCATCTATTCCCAACTTTTGGTGTTATTTTAAGTCATTTTTGAAGGCATTCTGTTACAGTCTTACAAAAATTGCAGGTGGAGCCAGGCCCAAGGAATTCAGCTGACACTACTCTATGATAAATTAAGTCCCTTGTAGATTTGTTTGTGGTATATCAAAATAATACAACTTTATAGCCATTTATACTTACCTCGCAGAATCTTCTTATGTAATGTAATAATAATTTAAATCATTTTAAAAACTATTTCAGTCACATAATTTAAATGACATCTGGCTAGCAGTCCTATCTGGAGACTGTATCCTTTAGATTCCCATGAAAATATCTATGGAGACACACACACACATACAGAGACACTCATACACACACCATAGAATCTAAAATTGGCAGAATCTTTACTGTTGCAGCTAAGTACAAAACAGATGGATTGTGAGGAAAAAAGAAGTAAAGCAAATGGTGCCCTATTCATACTATCCTTATAAAATAAAACAGTCTCACCTGCGAGAAAGATCAAAATAGACTCATCCTTTTCTGCATAGTCTGATTCACTCTGTCCAGGATATAATATTGTCTATGATTAACTTGGCTAGAGAATGGAAGTTGAAAATAGTTTCCGGGCTTCTCTGCATATCAAGGACCCAGTGCATGGGTTGCCAACTGGTAAGTATATCCACACTGGTTATACTTTTTAGTGGTTCTGTGATTCCAACGGACTGATTATGAGCCACACACAAGCCAAGATTATTTGCTCTCTGACTCTTTACCCCTCTATGTTAATATGGAGAAGCCATAATAGCATTTGTGATCCAAGGACATCAGTGTCAACTAGGACCCTGTATCCAATAACCTTGGAGATATCTGAACATTCCCCTATCCCTCATACATGGATACTCCAAGAAATGCCATTAAATCCTAATGGGGAATAACTAAGGGTCCTTCCTCATGGGGACCCACTCTTCAATCAATTTGTTCTGGGTTTAAGAACAAGTTTGGATCTTGAAACTTGAATGAATCACAGGAAATGACTTTTCATTCAGCTGCTGATGTGAGCCTTGTGATCATTCATTCTTGATCGTTCTTTATTATAATGGTAAGCAGTATCCAGGCTGTCTATCTCTATTGCCTATAAAAGCATCATGTTTTATTAACCATCACCACAAATTCTTGTAAGTCAAGATCCCTTGGCTTCCACTCTGGACTTGGTGTTTACTGTGGTCATTATGCCCACCTTACTTCTAGTGGTCAAGCATTACTGCTTGATCTCTTCTATTCTGGGATCCCATCATCTCCATTGCTAGTATGGAGCTAGTTCTAATTCAATAGCACGTTTTACTATCTACTCCAGCCTAGAGAGAACAGCCAATATTAAACTTTTCAATGCATTCACAGTACATTGTTTAATTGGTTAATAAGTCCCTCCCAAAGAACATAGCCAATTGGTTAGCTTTTCTTGCTTTATATAATGAAGTCTAGAATGCCACATTCTGGACCATTTTTACTCCTTCATCTTCAGTCTGTTTTAGCAATCTTGGAATCTCTATTTCATTAAATATATACCATCACTTTTTTCCACGTTCTCAAAAACTATCCCAGTAACAAGTGAAAAAATTGGTTCAGGAAAACTACATCAGGGTATCAAAAATGTGTTGCAAGAAACTGCTCCAATATTGATAGTGTGGGAAGAATTCTAAGATGGACATGAGATCACTGTCCCCTAATGTACCTGTCCTGTAAAGTCCCTCCATTTGAATGAAGGAAAAAAGTGAATGTGATGGGATCTTGCTCCTGTGATTAAATTGTTGCATGACAAAGCTAAACAACTTTTGCAAATACACTTAAGGTGATCTGGTACAAGAATCCCATATTTACAGTGTACTTTCTAACACCACTTTTTGGACCAATTTTCTTAGGTTTGTGTTTCTAGAAATAGAAATGGTGACAAAGACTATTGTTCAATTGACTCTAAGGAAAATTTTTCTGAGTGGAGTGACAAAATCAAGCAAGCCACTTGTAAAAGAGGTAAATCACAATAAAAAACTAACAAATACTTCCTTGTTTGTCTTAAAAAAAAAAGTAAGCTGGGTTCATGCCTGTAATCCCAGCACTCGGGAGGCAGAGACAGGAGGATTGCTGAGTTCGAGGCTTGCCTGGGCCACATAGTGAGCTCAGGGCCAGCCTGAACTGCAAAGCGAGACCCTGTCTCAAAAAAAAAAAAAAAAGTAAATTGCTATGCTGTAGACAAGACCCCACTGGGGAAAGCATCAAGGTACAGTGGAAAACCTCAAAGAACTGAGGGCCTCAACCCTGTAGCTATAAAGGTTTGAACTATACAATCAGTAATCTTACAAGAGGACTCCCCCCACCCCATATCTCAGGTAGGACTGTGGCCCTAGATGACAGTTTGAGTTCAGTTTTGTGAGATAGCCTGGGACCCCACTGAGCCACACTTGGGCCTCTAGCCAAGAAAATGATAAATGGGTGAATAGGTACTATTTTGAGTTTTTAAAATATTTGCTAATGTTACACAGCAATAAAAAGCTGATGCAATTGACAAATTCTCCTGAATAGCTTCAGATCCTGCCTTTGTTCAGGATCACTTCCAGGCATGCTTTCTCAGTAACTGCTGGGACAAGTTAGGTAGTTTTGCAACTCCTTTAATATACAGCACCCTCCTCCCTGAATACACTCGGATCTATCCCTTAGGACATGCTGAAATGTCCACCTAGTTATTGATCTTGGTCATAAATCAAAAGAAGGAAACAATTCAATTTGCAAGGTACCTGCTTCATTTGAGGCCTCTTCATAGTCTTTAAGCAAGGAGGAACTCTATCTTCCAGAAGGCGAGGAGCATTGTCTTCAGGCTCAGAGCATTTAGCTTACTTATCCCATCCCAAGTATCATGATTGTACTACTTTGCCCTGTCAAGGTCTTGTGTTGAGAGGTGAATTTGGGCCTTCTTTTAGCCTCTGTCACACTTATAATTTTGTTGTATGCCTGATTTTTAAGGCTATCTTTCCTCCAGTTGTAGGTATGAGGGTTTTGTTAAATGCAGCTAAGGAAGTCCTGTAACTCTCACACTTGACATTAAATAGCTCATTAATAGGATGTGTGTTTGTCATATTCTCCCTTCAGTGCATCAGCTGTGCTTACCAACTCCGCAGTTCTTGTAGTTTCCATTTTCCTCTACTCTTCAAGTTCCAGATACTTTATACAAGCAAGGTTAACCCCTCTCCCTCTGCACTACCCAAGCTTGTTTAAGGTTAAAGCTTTAGAAAGTACATTACTCCAACATAACGAGTACTATCAGGACGCAACCATCCACAAATGATGAGATGCTCACTACCACTGAGAGAGTAGGTGATCTGATACAAGAATCCATGTTTACATTGTACTTTCTAACACCACTTTTTGGACCAATTTTCTTAGGTTAGTGTTTCTAGAAATAGAAATGGTGACAAAGTTCACTAAATTCATTGAAAATGCTCTCTCAAAAGAAAGGAAGTGAAGGAAACAGGCTGATATGGAGGAAAAACAACTACACAAGTATATAATCTAACTTGGAAACTTGATTCCACCACATAGTAAGTCCTACCTCAAAGGAGGAGGTCAGCTCTTCGTACTCATAAATCAATGAGTCACTGACTGTGGATGATGGGATTAACCTCCCTTTTTAGGTTTCCCCACTCAGCCAAGTTCAATTTACCACAAAAAGTGGCAACTGGGAGCTATTATCAGCAATACTCCCTGCAGCTAGGGAATGGACACATCCACTGGCAAAGGGATCTGTGTGGGGTACCCACAGCATCCCCTTTAGAACCTCCCCATAATCACAGCTTTGAACATCCTCCCCATCACTCCTTCATCTCTGAGCATCTTTAATTATGCAACTCCCCCATGGATATACTGATCCTTTTGTTCTTCACATCTTCACAGTCCCACATTGTCACACCTCAAAGGCTTTCAACTTATTGCTCCCTTTGCTTAGAATGTTTTTCCCTAACCTGAACATGATTGGCTTTTTCCCATTGTCTTCTCAGTAAAGCCTATTGCAGCCATCCACTCTGGCAATGCTCACTGCAACAGACACTTAGCAAATGTCTGCTGTGTGGACTAACTAGTCAGTTAAGACTTTTTAAATGAACAGTAAAAGAGAACCCTTTATTACTCCAAAATTTGAAGCAATGGTTCTCAAATATCAGCCTGCATCAGAATCACTGGGAGGACTTCTTCAATCACAGAGTTTCTGATTCAGTAAGTCTTGGATAATGCCCTAAAAATTGCATGTCTAGCAAGCTCTTAAGTGATGTCCAAGGACCAAACTGATAATTACTAGTGTGCCGGGTGTGGTGGCTCACACCTGTAGCCCCAGCACTCAGGAGGCAGAGACAGGAGGACTGCTGAGTTCGAGGCTTGCCTGGGCTACATAGTGAGCTCAGGGCCAGCCTGACCTACAATGTGAGACCCTGTCTCAAAAAAAAAAAAATTACTAGCGTAAGATACATGGATGAAATACACAATATATAATGACCAAAGAATTGCTATAAATTTATCAGGACATACAATTCCCAGGTATAAATAATTAGTGAAGGCAATTTTCCAAAATATTTCTTTGAAAGATCATGAAAATATTTTCAAGGGCCTTTAAATTATTTACATATGGTTTATAGTAATTGGGTCAGAAGATGAATGGTTTAAAAATCTTTATTCCAAGATATATGATAGAATATTTTTAAGACCACTAAATCATTTACAAAATTTTAAATAACATGAGAACTGCTAGTATTTTGATGTTAAATAGAAAAATAAGATAAAATTGAATATAGGCCAAATTTAAGTTCAACTACATAAAATAAGCATAGAAAAAGATTGGAATTATATCTACAGTAACTCTAATTTTGGGTTCAGGGTAATGGAATTGTCAGATGTTTTGTTTTTCTCTTATGTGACCTTAAAATTCTGTATAGTAAGCCTATAGTACCTTAATAACTAGAAAGGTAAATGTATGCTTTTATTTTCAAAGTTAATATTTATCTTTCTAAGACAATAGGACAGAGAGACAAATATTGAAATCAAGACAATAGACACAAAACTAAGACCAAAATGAAAGTACCAAGTGTATTTTGGGCCCAAACTGTTAAAATTGAGATATTTATGTCTCCAAAAGATTTGTACTAACAGCTCATGCTTAATTTCTTTAACTGAATTGATATTAAATAACAGTTCATCCCCACATGCAAAGTAGTTTTTAATGCTATTAATTCACTACTGTTTTCACAATTCCAAAACATAAAATCTACAGATAGAATTGTTAAAAATAAAACCCAAGCACCTTAATTAGGATCACATTTGCAAAACTCCCTTGTTGATTTTTCATTCAGGATTTTGTGAAAATATTTTTAGTTATGTGCAAAATGAAAAGAACTAGAAGGCTAATTAGCATCAAATTCTAGGTTTTTTTCTAGGTTGAATATGAGGGGACTTGTTTTAAAGCAACCCAGAAGAAGGTCTTCAGTGTTACACAGATTGTCTTTCTGGAATCATTTTGGTTCAGAAAAATGCTTTATAAAATAGTAATAAAGGGTAGTGCCTAGGAAAAAATGTTGCATATTTTTTTCAAAAATTAAAATGAGCAAATAGTTTCAATTTGTCTGGAAAACAAATATATTAAAATCATATTCATGTAAGTTTGACTTTAGAACTATGTAAGTATTCTATAAAACAAAATTAAATTTAACACCAATTCCTAAAACACTTAAAAGTAAAATGACACAAAGGAACGTTAACATGTATCCAATTGATATCCTAACTGGACAAAGAGAAATCATTCCAAGCATAAAACACAATAACTTGATTCTACATTCCTTCTGAGATATAATTTGTTATGGTTTCCATCTAGAATTCCCCCAACAGTTTCACGTGTTTAGAGGTGGAGTGCTTGGATCATGGAGGAACTATACTCATCAGTGAATTAATCCATTGATGAGTTGATAACTGAATATTCTGTTAGGAGGTGGGGCCTGGTTGGAGGATGTGGGCCACTAGGAGTGTGAACTCTTCCTCCTGACCCCTTCTCTCTAAGTCTTAACTCCCATGGGTTGAGCAGATCTCCTCTGTCAAGTTCTTTTACCATATGATTTCTTCCTTAAACCATGCACTGAAGCCTCCGAAACTGTGAGCCAGAATAAATCTTTTCTTTTTCTTTGAGTTGTCTATGTCAGGAACTCTGTCTCAACAATGAAAAAGTGACTAATACATAGCCTAATAATAAAAACAAGTTAATTGTGAATGTCAGATAAATAAAAAATCATTTTTAGTATAAAAATATTCCAAACATTGCATTAGTCTTATTTATACTATTAAAGTATGCACCATTTATCTGGATTTCCAGTTTTATAGAGGTTTTATTTTTCAGCTAGCAAACTTACATTAAGTAACATTGGTCAAAGGAAACAAAAGGTTTCCATGTATCATTTTTTTCTTATAACTTCCCATGTCTATAATCTTTTCAAAGTAGTTTTAAAATGAAAGGGTCTAGAATTTGAAAAGCAGTTGTCTCATATAACTGGAGTCCAAATTCTCTCAAACCATAGTTGAGGAAGAAAATGGTTCCTAAAATGAAGAAATGCAAAAAGGCAGTAGTCCTGGACTAAAAGACACCATGAAGTTATGCAGTATAAGAACATGGTACATTTTACAGCAAATAAACTATTTTTATAGGGTAACTGCATTACTGTTTGTCCCCTGAGGAGACAGGAAAAGAAATAGTAGAAGTCATTTCTCTGTCCATGATATGAGTGACAACAGAGATTTTATTTAAATCCAGTACAAATATATCTTAGTTTAAATTACACCTTGAAAGGTTATTTTTTAAAAAGACATTTTTTTTCTTTTAGAAAGTCTTGCAGTTCTGAAATTTCATGAAAAACAGTAACAGCAGAATTTAGAAGTGAAAGTTGGGATTATAAGAAAACCTCTTCCAGAAAAACAAACATTGTTCCTTATCATTGATATAATTTTTTCTTCAATTGAAACATTGTTTTTACAGACTATCAAGCTGTTTACTCTGAGTCATTTTGACACCAACTTGAAGAGTGGGGAAGAAAAAATAGCAGTGCCCTCCTTCCTAAACTCAATAACATTTTCAATTTGGGGAAAAATTAAAGAATCAACTTTCTTTTTCCTTGGTTTGGGGGAGGGAAATAAGGTAAGGAGGAGAGAGTACTATGTGAGTGAACAAAAATATCACAGCACCAGAACACATGGTGAGTGGGTAGAGTGGGAGAACACTACAGAAATGGATATGCATGACCTCACCATGAGCATCCCCAAAATATCCTTTAAAGATGGAAGGATTAGCAGCTTATTCAACACTGTGTACAGATGCACAGAGCAGACCCACAGCTCGATAATCATTCCTTGCCTGTCAGCTTCATCGAAAATTGGTGCTTAAAATTCAAGATAGTTTTGTTCATAGAACTAAGTATAGATTTTCAAAGCATATTTTCCTCTTAGCTACATGTCTGAGACACATTTTTCCTGAACACAACATAGTCATATCCCCTATCCAATATATGGGACTGCTTTGCAGAAAACCACCATAAAAGGTAAAGAGTTGAGGGCTTTTATGTGCAATATTTAAACCATAACAGATTATCAAGTATTTGGTCCTTACTTAGCACTGGATTAGATATTAGAGATTTACAAAGAGGCAATAAGGGATACCTCACTTTCAACTAGCTTATATTTAATTTGAAAAACAGACAAAATCAGACAAAGTCAACAACTTCATTTCAGAACTTGGAAGATTCGAAAACTGTCATCTTCGTAAACATGTGCTGTGCACTTCCAAGTTTCCAGAGCACTACCGTATATTTTATCATTTGGTCCTCACTATAGATAGAGGTAAGGAGTTTTGTTAAGAAATTCACCTTTGGGAGAGAACACAAGAATTCCTCAGTATTGCTTCAAACGATAAAAATTTATTTGATCTGCTGACATTTAGGGATATGGAAGTTAACTCACAACCTGGTGATGTGTTCATATCCTCAACAATAGATTGCCCAATTTTTGTCCATGGTAAATGCTCAACAAATGATGCAAGTTGCATTAATGTATTAATAAATACTGAAGATGAAGACAGTAGTAGAGTATATCAGTGTGATATCATCTAACTCTATGCTTGACATAGAAGATCTATATAGAATTAAAATAAATTAGCAAGGGACAAATGAAAGGAAAGAGAGCTTGCTACATGTCAAGTACTGTTTTAAGCTCTTTACCTATATTTTCCCATGTAAAACTCATTAACTTTATGAGGTATGTGCTGTTGATTGTGCCCATTTTTAAAATGTAAACTGAACCTCAGGAAGAGTTAACTGAAGTAACTCGGGTATTCAGAGCTTATGATTTTCACATTTCCAAGTAAACCGTAAAGGTAATAGTCTCTTTAGAAATGTAAAGGGAGAGGTCGCCTCTGGATAACATATCCAGAAAATATTTCCTACTTGAAAAAATTAGCAGGTAAGAAAAGTAGCTGTCAAATTTGGGGGGAAAAAAAGAGGGCATTCCGGGACAGGAATGAATGACCCCATGCACAGAGAAAAATCACACAAAGAACGTGTATTAGTTAGGGCCAATAACACCACCAACTGTAACAAACAGACCAACCTCAAAGTTTCAGTGGCTCAGTAGGTCAATTTCTTGCTCATATGAAAGCCAAAGAGTCCGTTCCTGGGTACAGGTTTACCACCAGGTGCCCAGATGTCTTCAGTCTTGCAACTTTGCCAGCTTCTATGTCTCAGGATATATTGCTGGATGCTCTGCAACTTGCCGGGAGACAAGGGAACTGTTGCTGAAGTTGCTATAGGTTGAACTTGGAAGTTTTCACTTCATATGCACCCTTTATCTATTTGCCTTAATTCAGCACCATGGCTACATACAACGGCAACAGATGCTTGGAAATGTAATTCAACAATGTGCTTGGGAGAAAGAGAAGATATGGCAGTCAAAATTACAGCATTCAAATCGAAACTCCATTCGGGTGCACAGAAAGCTCTTATTCTCCTTTTGCAGCTTACTCTCAATGTATCATTTATCACTGACCATGATGGTAAGTATTACCTGAAAGAGTAGTAATCAAACATAATATTCACCCTAGTGTTAGAAACCACCTACAGTCTGCCCCATGAATGTCAACCTTCCTCTAGCATTGTGTTCTCATTTGGGAAAATGTGACTTCTGCAATATAATAAACATACAAAAAATTACCTTCCCAAGAGGACTCTGTACAAAGCCTAAGGGGAAAAATACCAGGAAATGGAAGGATAATGGGTACATGGAAAGTCAACCACAAGAAAGGACATTTCATTTAGGCTAATGAAAGGAGGCAAAAGCAGAAGAGATGAGATTTGATTGAAAGTGTTAATAGTAAGTATAGAACACAGAAGAATGAACATACAAAAATATATTTTCTTGCCATGCTGAGCTACATTCTTAGTCTCACAAATATTTTATTTAAAAGATGGGTTAGGAAAGGAGACACAGAAGACTAAAAGCAACCCTAAAATGAAGACAATGTGAAGCTCTAATACATGTATGATTGACAAGGACATTTGAATTGTTTATGAAGAATTATTACTCTAATAGAGAATATAAACTATTACTTCCCTCCCATACCATCACCTATCTCTAAGGACAGTTAGTTAAGCCAAACTCTAGGATCACTCCAGCTTCTCTTCTGTCCATCACCTCACAACCAACCCAACAGTTCCTTCCAACTCTTCCTCAAAAACATCCCAAATTTGGATCAATGTCCTCTGATTCTACCTGGCCTACAACATCACCCCCGTCACCATCAATATCTCCTAGCAAATCTCTATTTCCACTCTTTGACCTTTCCGATGTATTTTTCACTCAAAAAGTCACAGCATTCTTTAGACCACAAATTAGGTAATGTTATCACCTCATTTAAAGTCATCTCGTGAACTCCCTTGTACTTTAAGTAACCTAGAACCCAAAACATCGCTATAAAAGTGCTTACTTCCCCTAAGCTATTTTGTAGAAATTTGTCCTACTTTAAAATGCTCCACTCACACTTCTTTTTCTATTCTTTAACCAAACCAAGTTTCTACCTCTTCCAACTAGCTGCTATCACATTCAATCTCAGGTCTCAGTTTATTTCACATTTTGTTGCTTAGAAAATCCTTAATTATCCCATTTACATATCAGTTATCTTGTTATTTACTTTTTCTTTCTAGATGTTAAGGTACACCAGGGAAGAAGCTGTATACAGCACTGAATCTTTCATATCCAGTACACTTAGTGACGTGATCCTCAGTAAACATTTGTCAAATGAATGATTGTTAAAGTATCAATTTGTAGACAATAAAAATGAAGGAATGGATCTCTTTTGATGTTCAAATCTTTCTCCAATATTGTCTTCTCATCAGGGTTTGAAATCCACTGATTTCTCATGGAAGACAACAGAACTATGAACAGTTGTCAGTCAGTGGGGGGTCCAAATAAAAGTCTAAATAAAGCTATTTTGGTGTAGAGGAGGGGGAGTTGGGAGGAAGTTTAAAAAATACACAGAAAACTGTTGATATGTTCATTAAGGCTGAAGGAGGTGAAGGATGGAAATCACAAAATGAAAGTTTTAAAACCACCACACTCGGCTCTCACTTCCCAGCCCACACCAACTTACCAAAGTGCAATCATTCTATTTCCAGGATTCTATTTCTAGACTATAAGAATAGAGCAAATTTTAGAGTATTACAGACTTTCACAGGAAAAAGAAAAGATTACCTAAAAATATTTTCACCTTTGCCAAGAACTGCTTCCAAACATCAACCCTAGCTTGTCACACCTGCCCCATTTCCCCCTTTTTCCCTTCTATGCTACTACTTACCCCCTCATTACACCAGCTACATCTGGTACCGTAAGAATTAGCTAAAGTGTCCCAAGTAATTTGAGCTCTTCAAACAGAAATTGTTCCAGAAATAAAAATAAGGTGCTAAATAGTTACAAGTCGTTTCTACCAGAATTATTGTTGAGATTTTGTTTTTCTATTTTTAAGTTTTCACCCTTATGTTTTGCAGAAGATAATGCCAAAGCATGTGATATTTCACCATATGAATAGTTCTCAAATAAAGGACACAAAGCTTGTATTATCCGGAGCCACAATTTTTATTTTCTCATGCAAAATGTGCACCAACCTAAAAGAAGAATAAGAACATTTTTTTCTATCCAGAGACTCTGAAAAGCTGAATTCTAACACTGTGCAACATACAGGTCTTAGGTATTACATTTAAATTCCCACTCAACTAAACTTTAATGAGTACCTATTGAGGTCTAGGGGCACATGTTTTCACACTTTATTTAATCTTCACAACCCTCCTTTAAACAGGACATATTGTGCAATTTTAGATATGAGAAATTAGAGTTGAAGTAACTCACTCATGTTTTATAAAGGCCATGGCCATTTTCAATGTATTTATGGCATACACTAGGCAGAATAATACCTCTCCCCAAAATGTCCACATATTAGTATCTAGAACCTATGAATGTGATGGCTTAACACCAAAAATTATTTTAAAGCTATATGACTAAAGAGTATCCTGGATTACTGAGGTGATCCCAGTACAAATGAAGGGTCCTCCCATGAAAAGTAGGCAAGAGAGTCAGAGATGTGATAGCAAAAGTAGAAGTTGAGCCGGGCGTGGTGGCTCACGCCTGTAATCCCAGCACTCAGGAGGCAGAGGCAGGAGGATTGCTGAGTTCGAGGCTTGCCTGGACTACATAGTGAGCTCAGGGCCAGCCTGAACTACAAAGTGAGACCCTGTCTCAAAAAGGAAAAAAAAAAAAAGTAGAAGTTGAAGCAATACAATGCCAGGGAATATAGGAACCTTCTAGAAGCTGGAAAAGGCAAAGAGACAGTGTCCCCTAGAGTCTCCAGAGGAATACACGCCTAACAATACATTTATTTTAGATCTCTGAGAGCCATTTTGATTTCTTATGTCCATAACTATAAGACAATAAATTGTGTGGTTTGAACCCACCAAGTTTGTGGTAATTTTTTGCAACATTGATGATAAACCAGTAAAGAGCACTTCTTTTTAAATGTCCACATCTGTTTTGTGCTTACCCCTAGGACTATAGGTTTCAAGTATACCGTTTACCTCCACATGTTTAACATCTATTACAGTGTTATCTGCCCGGTTGTTTGTCATAACAGTTGTTAAAAATAACTCAGATCTTGTGTCGGGAGTGGTGGCTGATGCCTGTAATCCCAGCACTTGGGAGACAGAGACAGGACGATTGCTGAGTTCGAGGCTTGCCTGGGCTACATAGTGAGCTCTGGGCCAGCCTGAACTACAAAGTGAGACCCTGTCTCAAAAAGAAAAAAAAAAAAACTCAGATCTTAAAGAAATCACAACAGCAATCCAAAACATATATGATATTATTCTTTTTCATTATAAGAGAAGGAATTTAATTTATTATTATTTGGATCAAATTAGTTACTACTTTAATCACTTATATAAATATTTTCCCTCCTTTCCCTGATATTGGAGATTTGTAACTTTTTCTTAATCACACGGAACTAGGAGGTAGACTTTTGGACATAGAGAAAGGAATCGGAGAAGGGAAGAGGGAGGGAGAGGGAGTAAAGCAATAAAAAAAGATACATTAAATGCATGTACCAATTCACCAAAATGAAACGCACCATTACATTTTAACAATATGAACTAATAATATAAATATTTTTTGAAAATAAATCAGATAAGTTTTTTCCCATTCCCCTCTTTACCACCCCCATTTCCTATATACATAAGCTTTGTTCCTATTTTTTTTTGTTTTTACCATCAATTTTTTTCTTTCCTTTCTTTACTTTCCCCTACCCTTTTTTCCTTTTCCTTTTGAACATTTTCACTCTATTTTACATTACCTATTATACTTTCAGGACCTCAGTTATACTTTCAGTTTCTCATACTAGAGAAATGGTATAGTATTTATACATCTATATCATATTTATTTCATTTATGACTACGGCCTCAAGGTACATCCATTAAATATAAATGCCATTCTTATGGCTGAGTAATAATCCATTTTATTTTTTTTCTTTTTTTTAATTGAATTCTTTATTGGTACAATTTATATACATCTCAAAATCACATATAACATTGGGAAATTTGTACCAGTATATGCCACAAGTTAATTCTCATTTTTACCCATATCCCTACCCACTCCCCCCC